>CAVLEH010000074.1:0-57003 GCA_963662125.1 Diplazon laetatorius | reverse complement strand
AACGTGTCAGACGTTACTAATATGGGGAAAGTGTTAGCGGGGTTGACGTCGAAATTCAACACGCTACAAAATGCATGGGATAGTGTGGATCCTGCGAGACAAACGCTGAACAATCTACAGGAACGTCTAATCAACGAGGAAATACGTTTAAACGCGGAGAGCGACGGCGCGACGGCATTAGCAGCAATGAGACACGGCAGCGAGAAAGCCGGTAGCAGTGGTTACAACAGAGGAAACTCAAAGAACAAAGGCGACAAGAAAGCTAGTCGCGAGAAAAAGAAAAAAGAAAGTGTGTGCTACAGTTGTCAAGAGAAAGGTCACTACGCAAGGGACTGTCCGGCGAGAAAACAAAACAAAAGTGAGTCACGACACTATGCTTTGGTTGCCGCGTGTGAGGGGTACGAAGAAAACTGTCGAGTGCAAGGTCGGTATAGTAGGCCATCTGACGAGCAAACGAGGATGTTACTCGCAACAGATGTGCAAGATGTTTGGTATACCGACAGTGGCGGTTCTCGGCACATCACTTATCGACGGGAATGGTTTATCGACTTTCGACCGAGTCAAGGCAGCACTATATCGCTGGGCGACAATGGTGTGTGCGAGGTTGCCGGCGAAGGAACAATTCAGATAGAGAGACTCGTGGGTGATGTGTGGTGCGAGGGGCGACTCGACAGAGTTTTATATGTACCGGCAGTCCGTAAAAATTTGTTCTCGGTGGGCATGTGCACGACGAAGGGCTTTGAAGTAAACTTTAAAGACAAGTTCGTCCGTGTGCTGGATAAAGACTGTGTTGTGGCGATTGGAATGAAGCAATCGAACGAGATCTGTCGAACGTTTTTCCGAGTCAAGAGTGCGTGCGAGGTGGGGGAAGCGAACGTGTCTGCAACAAGTCTTAAAGTGTGGCACGAACGTCTGGGGCATCTCAACCAGCGCGCGCTGAGCGAGCTCGTCGATAAACAACTCGTGCAAGGAGTAAACAAGATCTCGACGGACAAGGACTTTTTTCGTGACGCGTGTCAATTGGGCAAAGCCCATCGTTTACCGTTCAAAATCGACAAAGACAAAAAACCGAGCACGAAACCAGGTGAATTTTTCCACAGTGATGTGTGCGGGCCAATGTCCGAAAATTCCGTGTCAGGTTCGCGATTCTTTGTCACGTTTATCGATGACGCATCGGGTTATCGTCGAGTGTATTTTCTTAAACATAAGTCAGATGTGTTTGAATGTTTCAAGAAATTCGAGAGTCTCGTAACGAATAAATTCGGGAGCCCGATAAAAATGTTGAGATCGGATAACGGACGAGAGTATGTGAACGAAAGGATGACGAAATTTTTACAGTCACGCGGGATAAAATTCGAGACAAGTGCGCCGTACACCCCCGAACAAAATGGCAAAGCGGAGCGCGACAATCGTACGATCGTCGAGTGTGCACGCACGTTGTTGAAGGCAAAAGATTCGCCAACTTACCTGTGGGCGGAAGCGGTAAATACTGCGGTTTACCTGCAAAATCGGGTGTTATCTTCGGAGAAACGAGGAGGAAAAACACCGTGGGAAATTTGGACGGGAACAAAACCAAATCTCGGACACGCAAGAGTGTTCGGTTCAGAGGCTTTTGTTTACGTGCCCAAGGAATTTACGAAAAAATTCGACGCCAGAGCGAAAAAGGGGTTGTTCGTTGGATACGAAAACGATTCGACAAACTATAGGGTGTATCATCCTGAAACAAGAAAAATCACGATATCCAGAAACGTAGTCTTCCACGAAGAGGTCGAGAAAACAACGATACTCGAGCCGACAGAGGCGAGAGTGATCATACCGATGACAGATGACAACGAGGATAACGACGAACCTGACGAAGCAGCGATCGAGCGAGACGAGCTCGCACAAGAGATACCGGAGGAACAAGCAGCCGATAATGCAGGAACCGCACAACAAACGAGTGAAAGTGAGCAGAGGCCACTTATCGACCGTCGCCAACTTCGTGATCGAGCTTCGTTAAAAGGTTCGGCAAGATTCCGTGAGTACGAAATGAATTTTGTCGAATTCGAAGTACCCAAAACGTATCAAGAGGCAATCGAAGGAAAAGATTCTGCGAGGTGGGTGGATGCAATCCGTGAAGAAATTGCTGCTCATGAGAAAAATAATACGTGGACGATCATTCCGCGAGAAGACGGCAAGAAAACAATTGACGCAACATGGGTATTTAAAGTCCTTCGAAACAGCAAAGGTCGCATAAATCGATACAAGGCTCGATTATGTGCGCGAGACTTCAAACAACGAGAGGGGATCGACTACGAAGAGACGTTTTCACTGGTGGTCCGATACGACTCACTTCGAGTGTTACTGGCTGTCATCGCTCAAGTTGATCTTGAGATGATACAATTCGACGTGAGAACAGCTTTTCTCTACGGCGATCTCGAGGAAGAAATCGACATGGATGTACCTGATGAGCTGAGTGTGAGTCACAGTGGAAAACGTGCGTCAGAGTAGGTGTGTCGATTGAACAAATCGTTGTACGGGCTCAAACAAGCACCACGGTGCTGGAATAAAAAATTCTGTGATTTTTTGCGAGTTTTTAAGTTAAAATCTAGTGATGCGGACGAATGCGTATTCTATGGAGAATTCAAAGGCGAGAAAATGTATCTGGCGTCGTTTGTGGATGACGGGCTGGTGGCGTGTAAGTCTCGTGAAGTTTTGCGCGGAATAACGAGTAGGTTGGACTGGAGCTTCGTCGCGGCACGCCAGGTAGCCTCAACGGGCATTCGGCTATCGTCGTAGATCGTACGTCCTATAGCCGGAGCTTCGTCCATGCGCCTATTGTGTTTACCAGCGAGACAACAGTCCCGAAGCAGCCTTTTTCGATTGCCAGACCAGGGCGCTACTCTTCCCTTGGACCTACTTATTAAAGTGGAATCCGAACCACTACCGACTGTACCGAATGTCGATACCGTCGGTCGGTCATTGGTTCGCCTCCCGGCTACCGCTACGTCCCTCCGGCGAGAAAGTAATTATTTTCGCCGAAAAGTACGTCCGGGCCGGGACTCGAACCCACGACCTTCCGATGCTCTGGCTAGCACGCTAACCACTGAGCCAAAGCACCGGATTGCCGTAGGGCCCCTAATGTTTTTGGCATTTGTGTCAAGGCCAGATATCGCGTTTACCGTGAGTAACGTGAGTAAGTTCTTAAACAATCACAATCGAAGTCACTGGCAGGCTGTGAAAAGAGTGTTTGCTTATCTAGTCGGCACAGTAGATCTCGGTATCGAGTATAGAAGCGGCGGAAGCGAGCCTGAGCTAAGGGGTTTTTCGGACGCCGATTACGCGAACGACATTGAAACGAGAAGATCAACTACCGGTTACGCTTTTATCTTGGCAAATGGGATAGTATCGTGGTCGTCACAACGGCAAAAAATGGTAACGAAAAGTACGACCGAGTCAGAATATATCGCAGCATCGTCCGCTGCAAGCGAAGCTGTATGGCTACGAAATTTGTTAAGTGACATCGGACATGGATGTGTGCAGTCTACCGATTTGTACGTAGATAACGAGAGCGCGATTAAATTGGTCAAGAATCCGGAGTTCCATAAAAGAACTAAACACATCGATGTTCGATATCACCATATTCAAGAGTTAGCTGAGAGTGGTGTGATTCGAGTAAAATATGTGAACTCGAAATTACAACGCGCGGATATGTTCACTAAAGCGTTGCCAAGAATGGCCTTTAATTGTCTGTGTGAGAGTATAGGAATGTGTGTGAGAGAGGACAAGCACGCAAATGGCGGAAGCGTTGGATAATATTTGTCGTGCTTTCGTCGTTGCGTTGTAAACGCGTAACGGGCGCTCGTGGAAGGTTCTCGAACTTCTTAAATCTCCTGTCCCCTCTCACGAGCGCGCGAGACGCTCGCATTGGCCACCAGGCGTGCTACTCCTGGCTAGTCTTTCTCTGGATGCCGAACCGAATACAAGGGTTCGAGCATTGCAATATTAATAATTAATAAAACATTATTACGTATTCCATTAATAAATCTCGACGTTTAATCCTTTATTACTTATCCTCTCCTCACTGTGCAAGGTAGCATCGTTTGAATAATCTCATTATTCATCGTCGTTGCGCAACACATCCCGCTCCTCAACCAACGCCGATACCACGTTAGTAAAACATACCCCCTCCCATTTCGGTCAACTGAGAACACATTCGTGTACATCGACACAACCGAAGATTTCGTAGACGTGGACAAAGCAAACAGAAACTATATACACATGTCAAAGACAGATGTCGCCAAATGTAAAATTACAGATGCATTGTATGTTTGTCCCAGCTCACAACCGACATTGCCGTTAATCGACGACGCACCGTGCGAAGTGCGTACGTACGCGAAACTTGATACCGATAGCGGGTTAAGATGCGAAAAACGGGCGATTAGTTTAACGCAAACAGTCATAATAACTATGGAAGAGCCCGGTAAATGGTTATATATAGCACCCGAAATCGAACTAATTGACATTAAATGCGACAACGAAATCAATCACCACGAATCACTATCGGGTATAGGGGTATTGGCTTTCGTAGGGGTATGCATAGTAACTGCCCAAGGTTTCAGCGTCCGGACAGGAAGACGAATCACGCAGGCGGTCAACGAGGATTACCTACCGCCTGGAAATCTCTCCCTGACAGACATCGAAAGGACCGTGCCTGCAGCTAGTGAAAGTGAACACCCAATCACCCTGAAAAATGTATTCCGTAACCCTTCCGAACTACGAAATCTCGGAGAGAAAATCCGAGATATCAAAAGAAAAATCGACGAAAAGTTCGATCACCACGTACGACACTCCCTCGCGATCGGGACGTACGTGACCATATTTACCGCAACGGCAGTACTGGTCAGTTACGTTGCGTATCAAATAAAACGTAAGCGTCTCGCGTCAATGAACGCGCAGCCGTCGCCTTCCGATACGGTTGCTATCAACCTGGAGGCCATCGCCCCGAGCGAAGGCCGAAGCGCGCATGTAGATGACTAGAAAGAACAACTTGAAACGGCGCGTCAGCTGGGCCAGTACTTCCGATGCGTCCGGCCAAATAAACCCAGGCCTACAATTTTGAAATAATTTTAATGTAATCGTCTAGTGAAAATTCACTGTGTAAATTTTTACTTTTCAGGGGGGAGGGATGTTGTGCCCCAAAAATTCAAAATTGTTAAACTAAATTAATTATAACCTATTGTCATCATTAATCATATTTTATCCGGGACATATTATTGGGATAAAAAATTAATTTCGAACGGAATTCCTCGCGAACTTATTTCAACACTTCGGAATTCCGCCGCAAAATCATTTCGACACTTTCTTTCAACAGAAAGCTGACGTTAAATCGTGCAATGACCCGAAGGTCATTGCGCCGATCTAATCACGCAATTTCGAGTGCACACGGGCCGCGAGTGACCGTCAAAAATGCATTTTCGAGTGCACACGCGCCGCGAGTGACCGTCAAAATTGCTGACACAAAATCACGCGACCTTTGAACGTCGATCGCGACGATCGATCCGAAGCATCGATTGTCAGTCTGAACTGAAACATCGAATCGAAAAGATCTCCTCCGAAAGACTCTCGCGTCACGACCCGCTGGACTTGTATTTCTTACATGTACCACCGCTTGCGACACGACGCGAGGAGATAACCCGACGCGCGCCGACAAGTAGGTAACTCGTACCACGCGACGGGCGAATACGATACCCATAAGATCAAGTTCATTATGAACGCGACATCGCTACACATGTAAAGCGATATCGCGAGCCTGTACAATCAAAGATCAGTTCATTCTCTCCATCGTAAAATAAATTCAAAACCTATTGTTAATTTATTGAGTCTAACTCTTCATTCGGTAAACGATCCCTACAAAAACAGATATCCCCTCCAACCCACATCCTTTCTGAGACGCGTGTTAATTTCGGGGACATAGCACTGTTATCCGGTAGTTCGATTGCTTGAGGATGTAGTTTGTTGTGTTTGTGAATTTTGCTGCTGTGACAGGCAGGGCACGTTCGACACCACTGCAGCGAGTCTTTTTTTATTCCAGGCCAAATGTACCTTTCTTTGGGCAGGCGAGTCGTACTTCGACCACTTGGATGTGACAGCGCGTGGGCGGAGTCGAATGCTTTCCGACGAAGATTGACTGGAATGTAGGGTCGAACGACGCCTGACGCAATGTTACAGTATATTTTAATTCTAGGTTCAACGGTGAGAAGTTGAAGAGACACGGAAGTTTCGTTCTTCAGGAGATTTTCGAGTTCTTCGTCGTCACGTTGCAAATCCTGAATGTTTTGTCCTGACAAAATCGTTGGCATCGCTATTCCGTTAATCGATTGAATCCTTGAGAGAGCATCCGCTACGCCGTTGTCGTCTCCTTTCAGGTTAACGATTTCTGTCGTATATTGGGAGATGTAATCGAGTTGTCGTAGTTGTCGTTCGGAGACTTTGTCCGAGTTTCGTTGAAATGCGTATACCAGTGGCTTGTGTTCTGTTCTGACTATCAGTTGTCGACAGTCAACGATGTGTTGGAAAAATTTTATTACAGCGAATATTGCCAACGATTCTCTGTCGTATTTGCTGTAATTCCTCCGAGTCGGTGACAGCTTTTTTGAGAAAAAACCAATCGGTTCCTATTGATCATTTACAAATTGTTCCAGCGATGCTCCGATAGCCGTGTTGGAAGCGTCCGTTGTCAATCTCATCGGTGAGTCTGACGATAAGAACGTTGTCAACGTTGCTAATGCGACACCTTGCTTGCAATCGGACAATGCCTTCAGCGTATCAGGGGTCCACGAAACAGGACGTTCGTCGTTTTTCTTCGATTCGTGGAGAAGGTTGTTTAACGGAGCTTGTAAACTGGCGGCGTCGGCGATGCTTCGTCGGTAGTAATTTACAAGTCCGAGGAATCTGCGAAGGTTGACGATCGTCTCCAGTTGAGGGTAGTCAAGAATAGCTTGCACTCGTTCGATCGGTGGCTTGTAACCGTTCTTGTTGATTCTGTAACCGAGAAATATGCGTTTGGACTGACCCAAGACACATTTGCTCGTGTTTATTGTTAAACCGTTTTGACGAAGTATCTGAAAAACGATTTTCAAATGTTGTTGATGTTCCTCTAACGAGTTTGAAGCTACTAGGATATCGTCGATATAGACGACAACGAAACTGAAGCCTCGGAAAATCGAATCCATGTAACGTTGGAACGTTTGTGATGCATTCCGAAGCCCAAAGGGCATCACAAGAAATTCGTAGAGTCCCAAAGGGGTCGTAATGGCTGTTTTTTGGACATCTTGCTCGGCCATACCTGGTGGTATGCACGGATTAGGTCGAGCGAGGAGAATATGGTCTTACCGTATAAGCCTTGGAACAAATCGTGACAGTGTGCTGTAGGGTAGCGGTCCGGCACTGTTTTTGCATTTAGCGCCCGAAAATCGCCGCACAGTCGCCAACCACCTGATGATTTAGCTTGCATGTGGACCTGACTCGCCCACGGACTTTTCGATGGCTAAATCATACCGTTTTCCAATAGATATTCGATCTCTTGTCGTAGTGCATCTAGTTTTTCTCCAACCAGTCGACGGGGTCGTTGGGCAACCGGCGGGCCCGTCGTTTCAATGTGATGAGCGACTGCGCAGTCCTTGACGGTGCATGGTGAAGTGGGTGGTAGCGTAATATCTTCGAATTGATGGAAGAGGTCAGTATATTCACTCTGTCCGTTCATCGTTGAGATACTGTGAATCGACGTTTCAGTCATCGATCCTTTCGATTTAAGGCCGGTAACTGAGTCGATCAGGCAGCGGTTTGTCTAATCGATGAGAAGGTGATGGCGAGCAAGGAAGTCTGCCCCGATGATGGGAGTTTCGACGTCTGCAATGACGAGCGGCCATTTGAACGGGCGTCGCAAGCCCATATTCAACGTGAGGATTTTGTTGCCGAACGTGTCGATCACCGTCGAGTTTGCAGCATAAAGCTTAAGAGGTCCACGTTCCAGTTTTCCCTTTATCATGCTTCTTGGCAGTACGGTGACGACCGAACCTGAGTCTATCAGGAACGCAGCGTGAAGGTTTTTGTCATAAACGTGCAGACGGATTTCTTTTCCTATGTTGTTGTTATTGCAATCCTCGACCGCCTGGATTTGAGGTTGCAATTCTAGTTTCCCTGCCGGGGGTTTGTAGCGAGTCTGCAAGGCAAGATGCACCGTTTGGCATCATGACCGAATCGTGTGTGATAATAGCCTATGGCCGATTGTGGCGTTGCAGACTTGTTTCGAGATCGAGATCTGCTTGGTCGATTTTGACTTTGCTGATTGGAGTTGGACTTGTCATTGTTATTTTTGTCCGATAGTAGTCTGCTGAGGCAGGATGTCAACGTCTCGAGGCTCTTCTCGATAGCGCTGAGACGAGTTTCAACGGATCGGGTATCGCTGTACGACGTTGTTTGCACCGCACCGGATCCGACGGATGCGACGTAGCCAGTTCCGCACGTCTCGAGCAGTCGGTCCGCGATTTCGGCCAGTTTCGTCAATATTAGGTCGCTGCTGGCCACCATGAACGATCGGATGTTTCTTGGCATACATTGAATAAAACGACAATCCGAACGCGCCAGATCGGTTCAAATCGCACCAGCCTGAGGTGCTGGGGACGAAACTTCTTCCGACGACTTTTTCGAGAGGCCTCGTAACTTCCCCCTCCACTGAAGCAATGACCGGTACAATAGCTCAGGAGCGAGTGAAAGAGATGAAGACGAAGAAGAAGAAAACTAAGATGATGTGAAAAAAGCGTCACTGTGAAAATATAATTGTGAAAGAATTTTGCTAATTTTTATGAATGTAAAAAAATGATTGATGCAATAAAAAGAAGGCTCTATCTTGCGATAGCGTTTGATAATTTCTTCATAATATATAAGGATTTTGTCAATTTCTTCAGGCGGTTTCTATTTTTATTTTGGTAATTTTCAAGAAAAAAATATACCCAAAAAATAAAATGAAATAATTGAAATATTGGGTTTGTTTTTTTTCGTTGAGTAGTTTCGAATAAAAAATTATGAAAACGATCTGAAAAATTATCGCCAGATCTTGATCGACATGTCATGACAACTCATGATTTGATAACTTACGCTTCCTCTCCTCCCCTCCTCTCTTTCATTTTTATTTCTATTTTTATTTTTATTTTTATTTTCATCTTTATTTTTATTTTTATTTTCATTTTTATTTTCATTATGTTCGCGATCATGTATAACTTGTGAGCTGTATCGATGCACATTTTACCGACTTTGTTGATAGATTTTTTTCAGTTCAATTTTATTAACTTCCCGATTACAGGAAAGTTATTGTGATCCCGAAATCCGAAAATCGAAAATCATTTTTTTTTGCAGATCCACGTTTCAAGGTCATTAGGTTCATTTGAGCCTATTTTAAGCAAAATGTTTGTGTGTGTATGTGTGTGTACGTACGTTCGTACGTGATCAATTTATCGTTAATGTTTTCTCCAAAACTAATGACGCGATCAGGATGATCGATGATGCAATCGATTTGTCTCGCCGGAACTTAGAGCTGATTAGATTTTGGTCCAATTCGGTCAAGTAGTTTTTAAGTTTTTTAGCAAAAATCATAATTTAAGAACGGAATTTACACTGGAGGGTAGCAATTTGCAAGTGGCCACTAAGTAGCAATAATATGAATATGTTGTTGTTGTTTTTTTTTTTTTATTCTTTCCTGTTACCGTGAATAAGGCATGGAATTTGGGAAAAAAATGCATGCAATTTGAAACAAAAAATCTGGCACCCTGGCACTTGGGAGAAATAAATTTTTCTTTCGTCATTCTTAAAGATTTAGGTGTGCAAACGTTTGTAATGAACGAATTTCCATTTTTAGTAGAACCAAAAAAAAGTTATGGGACTTTGAAAAATGTTCATCCCCCCAAATTTGAAGAAACTCGAATAGATTCAAACTCGCGATCCGGGAAGTTAATTGTGCGCCCGTGAAGGGTCACACACAAAATGAACATGTATAGCTATAGGCATTACTAGCCGTGGGCTCTGCTAACCATGGGGAAAAACTAACCATGGATACTACTAACCATGGGCGCTACTAGTTTTTCCATATGGTCCAGTCGCTTTACGCGAGTCCAGAAGCCTCCTCGGAAGGGAAATCAATAATAATTAATTCTCGTTGAATCGCGTAAAGCGACTGGAGCACATGAAAAAAAAATCGAACTGGAAAAAATCTATTGATAAAATTGGTGAAATTACGCATGACTGATTACTGATCCCACGATATAATTAATTTAAAAGATTTAAATGAACTCCCGACTGAAAAAAGGATGATATGAAAAGTATATTGAATAAAAATACATATATATTCAATGCATGAAAATTTAAAAAGGATGAAATAATTCAAGATATAATCCTAGTTGATCCATAGTTCGAATTATGATCGGGCATTTCGGTGAATCCAATATTTTGAATTCGATTAATTTCCTCAGTGCCCTGTATGCAGTCGGGAGACGTCATTGATTGCACAGAAACATGATATTAAATATGGATATTCGATGATGGGAACGTCATTGAGTGGACAGAAAGATGATATCAAATATAGATGTTTGCCGATGCGGAAGAGGACGTCTCCCGACTGCATGGAGGGCACTAAGGAAATTAATCTAATTCAAAATATTGGATTCACCGGAATGCCCGATCATAATTCGAACTATGGATCAACTAAGATTATATCTTGAATTATTTCATCCTTTATACATTTTCATGCATTGAATATATATGTATTTTTATTCAATATACTTTTCATATTATCCTTTTTTCAGTCGGGAGTTTTTAAAAAATTTTCTAATTGAAATTTATTTCAAAATTTTTATCATGTTAGTTCTATGCGTTTTTCTATTTTTAACGGCTGCGTATTTATTTTCTTTTTTTTTTTTTCAATTAATACTAGCGTCGATGTGTCCTATAATCGAGGTAATATAGCACAGCGTTGACAGTCGGGTGAGAATATTTGAGCCATATAACGGGTCGTAGCTGTCGAACTGGACCTAGTTCTTAAGACTAACTGTACCTGCCCAGCCAATCAGCGGGCCCGACAATTCCGAGCAAGCCAGCTGATCGTCTGCTTAGCATGGCACGCGGACGACCCAGTATCGGAATGAAGCAGGTTACGAACGATGCGAGTATTACTCAGCCAATCAGCGGGCTCGCTTGAGCTCTGCTCTGGTGAATTGCGATATGAAAAATTTGAAAATCGGAGTAATCTTTCAACATTTAATATCTCCACGAGTTCACATCCGATTAGAATATGGTGATTTCAAAACCATCTGTGGGACCCACGGAACCGATGCGCAAAAATCTGTTAAAAGAAGATTAACCGTTTGGGCGTTATGCTCTTACAATGGATTACGCCAATTCACGTCGGTACGAAGAAACACATAACTCCCTTTTTTTTAGTCGGGAGTTAAAAAAAGGGTGCAAAGTAGAACCTTGCACATTGCTTTCTCATAGTTTTGTACCGTTTTCAAATTATTATTGAGATGTACAGTAGAACCTTGCCCATAGCTTCCTTATCATTCTACACGTTCGCCAAAGATTCCTCTATGAGGAACCATGTGTCGATCAATTTCGGCTTCCTCATAGAGGAAGCTTTGGCAAATGTGTAGGATGATAAGGAAGCCATGAGCAAGGTTCTACTTAACATCTTAATAATTTAAAAATGGTACAAAACTATGAGGAAGCAATGTGCAAGGTTCTACTTTGCACCCTTGTTTACTTTTGTGACGTTGAGGGCTCCTCGTGAGTGTGATGCAAGTCGAAATCAATATACATGAGGCAATTCATGTGAAATTTGAAAAATTACAATTCGCATCAAATCTGAACTGCTCGCTAGATTTTGTCCAAATTCAATAGGAAATCACTTTCGATGATAGTGCAACTTCGTACTTAATTTCAGCCGGATATCTAGAAAATTATGGAAGCTAGAGCACTGACATTGATTTTTAGAAAAAATTCAAAACGCCATAAAATATGAATAGCTTGATGGATTTTGCCCAAATTCAATAGGGTTTCTCTTTGGATAATTGCGCATCTTGGTACCAAATTGAAGTCCGATATCTCGAAAATTGCTCCAGTTAGAGTGTAAAGACCGTTTTTTTCACATTTAAAAATGCTTTAAAAGAAAAGCAAAGCGTGGATTTTTTCCAAATTCGGTATCGAGCATCTCCCTGTATTCGGACAACATTATACTGAATTTGAGCTCGATATCTCTAAAATTGTGGGAGCTAGAGACCAAAAATAAATGTTTGAATTTTTTAAAAATGCTGTAAAAACAAGATAACTTGATAGATTTTTCCAAAAATTGAATTGTGCGATGCGCCGTGAACCCTTTACATGTGTGACAAGTTTAAGCGTGATATCTCAAGCCGTTCTCAAGTTGTGAGCGGCTAACCAATACTACACACACACAAACACACACACACACATACATCCGGACATTTTTTCTAAATGTGTTTTTTAGGTGTTTTGAGACATACTAAACACGTTTTCATGAACATCTCGGAAAAAAAAATTTCACGAAAACAAAGCTCCCTCTATGAGGAAGCAAAATACCAAAAATTCTTCTTTGGTATTAAGAATTTGGAGAAATTAAAAAAAAACTGAAATAGCGAGTGCATTTTTTGAGAAAAAAAATGTTTGCATAGTTCGCCTTGAAACGGACGCTTAACTTGCTCAATAAAATCAAGTTGAAAAGTATGAGTACTTTTCAAATCTTTAAATATTTTCGAAAAAAATTCCGGTGACTAACTATTCAGCGCCAAGATCTATACTTGAGACCTCGTAGAAAGGGGAGATAGTAAAATATGAATGGGACTCCCCAGATTCATACTATGTTGGTAGGCCCTGTGGTCTTCGTTAAATGCGGAACAAACGCGTGGGCGTCATAGATACTTAGGCGCCTACGATGGTCAATGACTATGAGGGGGGGGGGGGGTAGTGGTGGTGGCAAACTACGAGTTTGAAGGGCGGCCTGACGAGCGCAGGCGACCATTGGATCGGGAGGGGATCGCCCAGCAGTACTGCGTCGGAGAGGACGAATGGATCACCCGACATTGAGCCTACCCCCCCCCCGCCGCTCGATCAGCCTTCCACCTACCCAGCTCCAAATCACACATACAAATAATAATTATGTTGTAACGGTGTTTCTTGTTTACTTAATTTTATAGTCTCGAGCACGCAAAGAAATGTTTTTACACGGGCAATAGGGAAAAGTAGGGTTTATTCATAAAATCCTCGAAATGTATAGCCCTCTGGCGGCTATCGGCCTCACAAATGTATTTTTCTTCGTCGACGTACGTGATAGTGTAATGCAATATGGGAAGCTATCTCGATCGTCGCGCCACGACTGTGGTGCTTATTGATATGTACCGCTGGATTGTACGTCGGCCTAGGCTCACAAAATGTAAACAAACGAGTGGTCGTTATACAATTGTCGCCGTGTGCGCTCGCTTCGTGATACTTTTGAGAACACCCGATCGTGGTCGGGTGTTCTCAAAAGTATCACGAAGCGAGCGCACTGTGATGAGCGAGCGCAAAATCGCGCGTACTGATGCTTGTGGGACCGCCAGTCGTCGCGTTCGGGATCGTATTTCTTCGGTTTTTCGGGGTATTCGGGTCTATTTTCTTGTGGGAGTTTCGTCGTTCGTACTCTTCATTGCCGTGTACAATCCGGGCCTCCTCCGTTGACGTGTTTCACCCTGGCAGTGGAAATCCGGTGACGTGGTTGGTGCACGGGCGCAGTGACGTTCCGTGGGTTCAAACCTTCGGTACTGACTGCACGTTGGGATGTTTCGTGACTTCGTTGTGTTTCGTGATGTGTTCGATTCGCCTCTCAACTCCGTGTTCTTAGACGACGCAGATCGCTTACTCAAAATGTATGAAAGCGATCTGTAACATAGAAGAAAAACAGGAGGATGTGTCCGCGTCTCGTGATCATCAGTTTTGACGTCTCTGCCGTGGATTTCCGTAAGTTCCAGTCGCTTTTCTCGTGTGAGCCGCTAATTCTCCGTTATCCACCGGTTTCAGGTTCGTCCTCTCGGCTGGTTTCTTCCTTCGGCTGCTGGATTTCTTGGAGTGATGACTGGTGCTGTGGACGAAAAAAATTGCCTCGATCGAGTCCCCGGGCCCCGAATTTCTACTTCATCAGCCTAATATCCATCTCTCACCCTCATGGGTCTTCGTTCGGTGACGTGGAGCTGTTGCGTGCGCCGCTTCTAAGTCGTCTTTGCCGCCGTTTCCTTCCGCTCGGCGTCGCTGCTGTCGAGTTCACTTCTCTCTTGCACGGAGTGGCGGGGCGGGGGGAGGGGAAAGAGTGGTGCATGGCCGCTGCTGTTACAATGTTTTTTTTTGAATACTATGTGTGTGTGTGATTTCGAAAAAAAAAGAAAAATAATCGTCAACTTTCCGATAAAGCCAGGAAGCTAACAAAACCACACACACAAATAACGTCGGAATAAATGACTTTTTTTCCCTTTTCTTTCCCTTTGATAGACGATTTTGTACTTAAAAGTGCTTGACTTCTATTGCCACGTGAAAAAAAAAATATCTCTATAAACAAATAAATGACTAAGTAAAATGATATGTGAATTAATACATAAAGATTTTAATACGAATATACACGTTTAATAAAAGTAGTCAAATAGACCTGTAACAACCTGAACTTGAATAAATAAATAATCGAACTTTCGTATAAAATTTTCCGTAAAAAAATAGATCAAAAATAATAAAAACAAAATGGATCAATCATCATCACCCACGATGGCTACCATGACATGGAATTTCGAGAATATTGATGTCGCCAACTGATTGTTGACCGCATTCACCGCGTTATACCACCAATATGCTCGTTAGTACCCTCGGAAGGGAACCGAATGCCGACTCTCGCTGATTTAACATCAGCTGCAGACGACTGGATACTGGAACTGTTAACCAAGCTTTTGGGACATCCCGACCGGGAAATAGTAACTGCCTACACTATGCGACCCCGTAGTATATTAACGGTAATAATTCCAGCTCGGCCACACGCTATCACTCTGGAGGACGCTTTGGAAATAGTGAACTCTCGCCATGAACGAGATCAAATGATGGCTATCAGCCCGCTCCGTCATCGAGATGTAACGCTAATCCCTCTACCAAGGCTGACAAAACAATCAAATTCACGAATGGTCAACAGAGATAGACAACCCGACACGATCTTCGGGAAAAATTTAGCGGTCCTAGCTGCCGTAATAGCACTACAAACTAGAGGCGCGGGAGAACCTGAGAACCTACCCAAACTATCGCAGATCATACCTGACAGTTCGACCGGACTACCAGACTGCCAGGTAGACACCAACCCAGTGTCGAGGAGAACCCGATCAACTTGGATGTAGAAACGCAAGATTGGGTCGAAGAGGACTTTACCACAAACGACGAGGAACATCAAGAGGAATAAACGTCCCGAAATCGCGAAACAATACGCGAGTAACAATCCTTTGTAATTATTATTAGTTTTTAACTCCCGATTGCCCACGGGGCAAAAAACGGGAGTTATGTGTTTCACCGCCTGCCCGCGAAATAGCTGAAATTTTAGGCTGAAGTGTTTGGCCGAACGGCTTATCCCCTCCTGACAGATTTTGGCACATCAATTCTGTGGGTCACAGAGAAGGTCTTTTTTTCATAATATTTATGATCGGAAGCAAACTCGTAAAGTTATTCAATGTTTAAAATATCGACAAATTCAAAGGAGGGGCATATCGCATTTTGCGATATGTCCCCTGAACTTATCGCCGTTCCCCGTTCGCCGTTCAGTACTCGCTTCAGACGGTAGACTACGCGGACTGTTTCTTTCTCTCTCGCTCCGCAGCGAGAGCCGATAGTGTTGTCTCTCTCGGATTCGTGGATGTAGTCCATCGCCTTCAGACCCCTCGCGATTGGTTGTTCGAAGGAGGGGTGACATCGTCGGCGATGTGACTTCACATTCACATATCTATATATATATATATATATATATATATATATAGTTTAAAAGCGTACGTCGTTATTTAGTAATATTAACTCCCGATTGATTGATTTCATCTAGTTAATGAAAAAAAAAAAAAATTCATTGTTCGCGGGATCCATCGATTTCGGCATCTGACAGTGTGCTCTTGCTGCGACAAGGAAAATTAATCTCCATCAGTTGACATAACGGCAAACATAACCTACAAGGTGTCTAGCCGGCTTTACGGTAAGCATAACCTATAAGGTTTTTTTCTTCATATTAATTTATTCAATCAGAATTCTAAGTTTGAAGCTTCGTCTTCAAATCTCATCCTCAATAGTAAAATAAGTATTTCGAATTTACATGCATGGAGAATAGCTGAATTCTAATCAATTCCTAATCAACGCTGGCAGTCATCCGTATCGATACAGTTTATTCAGTCAACAATCTTCATTCGATGTTCACTCTGATTGAAAACTCCAATAACCCTTGCTTTTCTGTATGATAATGTTAGACTACATTCGAGTATAACTATAAATACTAGATTATCATTAGAAAGAGGATCAAGCCCACTAACCGTATAACAAAAATGAGAGAAATAGTTTCTCATTACAACAATTGTTTTCGTCGATCATAAGCCAGGAAAAATGAACTGAAAGGGAATTTAATAAATCAAGAAACTGTAAAATAAAGAGAGATAAGAAAGATTGAGATCTTAAAATTTGAGAAACGAATTGAATTGTTGAGTGAAATACCGAACGATTTCCGAATGATACCGAAACTTTTTTTCTTCAGAAAGCTTGCAATACAGAAATACGAAGCGTCATGGCTTTCTCATTGAAAATTTATCAGACGAATAATTTTTTCGAACTTTTTTGAGTCATTTCGGAAAAATGTATCTTTTAAAATATGTAATACACGTGTATAAAATCTTGCGCAACATATTCATAGATATGTCCATAAATGATCTGTCATTAACGTGCACAAAGAGCGAGTGGTCTACGCAGGTATTTAGACTGTTTACTATGCTACATGAGGAATATGGGGTTTTTTTTTCTAGGAAGGGTGGTCCGAAAAAATCAAACCAATGCTTTTCTGATAGTCCATAAATAGTCCATAATTATCGTGCAAGAACGAGTGGTCTACGCAGGAATTTCGACTGTTCACTATGCTGCATAAGGAATAGGGGTAGTTTTTTTCTAGGAGGGGTGGACCAAAAAAACGAAACTAATGCTTTGCTGAAAGTCTATAAATAGCCCATAATCATCCAGAATTTTTTTTTCGCGATATTTTAATTTTCAGTTTTTCGAAATTTTAAAATCACCCCTAACTGGTTAGGGGTAGTTCCGACGGTTTGGAGGTCGAAGATTCTGAAAGTCCATAACTGGTCCATAAATATTAGGGCGGTTCAAAAAACCATCATTTTTAAATATCCGAATGCTCTTTTGTATTTCAGTACTCGCATGCTAAAAAAGAATTCTGGCAAAATCTGAGGCCTGTACGATTATATTTAGTGCTGCCGCATCAGTGTAAAAGTTATTGTGATATCGCAATTTTCGTATTTTTTTATGTTTGAATATCGGACTGCTCATCGAGATTTAATTTGATCTCGGCATGTGAAGAAATTCTGTGAAACTGAACATTTTTGGGATAATATTTAATACTGCCGCATCCATAATGAAATTGCAAAAATGGCAAAATTAAATGGGTTAATAAATTAAATGACACAGCTGCTCATCAAATAGCTAATTCCTTTCGCCCTGAATATATATCACGTGAAACGGGAGAGTTGTCAAAGAATATTTAGAACTGCCGCATCGATAATTGTGTTTCTAAAATGCAATCGTGATTTACCATGCCTCAGTATCGGAATATTCAGTAGCTCATTGAAGTATGAGCTCTTTTGCACAACATAATCAGACACGTGAAGATTGGAGTAAGTACGATAATATTTCATACTGCCGCAAAGTTAGAAAATGTCTACGAAATTTCAACGAATTTTGTAAACAAAGCCCGTACTTGAGGCAACACTCCTCGCAGGTCCGGTCGCTACACGTCGTTCGGTGTAGAAACACGTTCTCCCGAATAAGAGTATGCGGTCAGTAAAGCAATAAACTGAAATCAACAATAATATACAATAGCAAAATAAAGGTGTGTTGAATTCGCAGATATCATCTTTGAACTATTTTGATAATTGTGAAAGATATAACGGAACAAGCTTCGTGCGATGACTTCTAAAAGGTTAAAAAATAACTAATCTTTAACGAATAAATAATACGTATGTATGAGTCAATGGATTATGATAAATTATATAATACTGATTATAGGCATCACGATTGATCTTTCAACATGGTGGAAACACGATCCATGACGGAGATTTATCTCATTGGAAAATTTACAAACAATCTGAGCCATGACGTCTTGCCAACTACGTTGGACATTTTGAGAAGCTATTTTTATCGTCACTCAATCTAGGGATTCAGCCAAAAGGATTCTATCAAGACAGTTGCTCACGAAATTTGCAGAATCTGGAGCCAAGTTGAGATACCAACCAGTGCCGAAAAGAATGTAGCTCGCAAATTACACTCCGTAGTGTCGGAGTACAGGAATTTAGGCCGCAGCAAAAAAAGAGCCGGCTCAACTCAACTGAAGCACGAGAAAAATTTCGTGACGTCAATCAGCAAACTTTTTTATATTAGCCAGGAGAATGCTTTGAGTATAATGGAAGACGTCAATGTCAAAATATTTCCTGAAGACCAACGAACGGATAGAAAATACCGTATTACAACGCTACAAAAAATGCGCAAAAGAGAAGAGGATAACGAAATGATTGAGTTTAGACTAGCGAAGAAGATGTACGAGGCAAAAGATAAACAAAAAGAATCAGATAACGATGAAACGGTTAACACATTGGTTACTGCATTATCACAGTTGAGTTCAAGCAATGGTTCCTGCTTAAGTCAGACTCCTGCCCATGCAAACGAAGATCCTTGCTATCAAGAGTTGAACTGCGCGCAAAAGCATAAACGCATCAAGGTTGTGGACAGTCAGATCCGATGATAGCGTTAGATCGTGCAAACCTTAGTAACGCGAAGGCAGTCCACGTGCTTGCCGCCGTAGCAACAACGTCCACTGCAACAAAGTTAGATAGTGTTGTGTTGTCTGTAAGTACTGTACGACGACTGCGCAACGAGTGTCGTTCTAAACATGCTGCAGCGAAGAAAATTGCGACTTCTTTGGAGGGACCTTTGGTACTGCACTTTGATGGAAAGCTTCTTCACTCACTCGCTGGATGTTCATCTACAAAAGAAGAACGTATAGCTCTTGTCGTGTCAGGTGATAAAATTGAAAAACTGTTGGGCGTACCTAAAATCGTCAGCGGCAAGGGGACATTGATAGCAGATGCGAGCTTTTCGACGATATCAGACTGGAAACTCACGGATAGAATTATTGGCATGACTTTTGATACCACGGCCGCAAATACTGGCTTTAAGAATAGTGCGTGTGTTTTGTTGGAACAGAAAATGAAAAGAGATTTGATATGGCTGCCCTGTCGGGCACCACATACTGGAGGTGGTATGTAAAAATACATTTACCACTGTATTCGGCTCATTAGATGGACCAAATGTTGCATTGTTCAAACGATTTAAAGAGTTTTGGCCTAAGATAGATCAACAAACATATACTCTGTGCAACGATGTTCGTTTGAATAGTACCTTGAGCCAATCGAAAAGAAATGCCGTTCTATTTATGCTGGAGACGCTGAATCAAGCACCGGAGAAGCTTCCTAGAGATGACTATCGGGAGCTTTTAGAACTCGGATTAATTTTTCTTGGTGAAAGACCACCACGTGGTGTGAAATTCCGAGCTCCGGGTGCTTTTCATCATGCGAGGTGGATGGCAAAGTTGTTACATGCGTTCAAAATATACGTCTGCCGAAATCAGTTTGAACTTACGTTAACGGAACAGATTAACTGCCTCGAATTTGGACTCTTCGCATCATTGATTTATGTGAAATCGTGGATTACATGCTCTACCATAGTGGACGCGCCATATAATGATTTAAAGCTCATTGCAAATATAATGAGCTATAAGAGCACATCCGAAGCAATATCTACTGCCGCACTCAAGGCGTTGAACCGGCACCTTTGGTACCTTGGTGAAGAGTTAGCCGCTGTCTCTCTGATTTCTGAGTTGATAAGTCACGAAGTTAAGAACAATATTGTTCGACTCTTGATCGATAACAGGACTGTAATGCACAATGGACGTTCGTTGAAGTACGCCGGAAAGGAAGATGTAAGCTCAAAATCTCTCGATTTTTTCATTGGACCTGCATCGCACTTCATATTCGGAGTTTTGGGATTAAATACGTCGTTTTTCTCGGAAGATGCCAAAAATTGAGATAATCTCGATTCCTACCGAGAGGCAAAGCGAATTATTTCGGCGCTGAACCCTATAAACGATAGTGCAGAAAGAGGCGTTGCACTTGCGTCAGAGCTTAGACAGCTGATAACTCAACAAGTAATCATCGTACAGAACGCTTGAACTACTCAAATTTAACCTGTGGACACCACACTGGTGCAAATTTGCACCCACGAAAATTTCAAGTGTCTAGAACTTTCTACAAAAATGTCTATGGGTTGTAACGAAAAATGACTCCCGCCCAGGCTCTCCCGAGAACCCCCCCGAGCCCCTCCCTCCTGGTCCGAAACTAACCGCCGTTCCGCGCTCCAAAAATAGCATGTAAGTCGGAATATTACGCGTGCCCCCCCCCCCCCTCCTCCTCTCTCTCGCCCATATCCGATAGTACCACCGAAGTGCGGGGAGCTAACGAAGAGAGTCCAGCGCGACAATTGGAGAGTCACATCGGGTGATGCCCCCCTCTCCAGCGACCATCAGGCCCGAAAAATTGCGAAGACGAGGAAGACGCCGGCTCCCGCACTTCGGATCGGGTAGCGGTAGCGAGTAGACGAACCAATTCCCTCCGCGCCCCCCCCCCCCTCGTGTCTGGCCAACGTGCCACCCGTTTGCGTGTGCGAGTTAATAATAATAAAAATATAGTTCTCCCGAAAATGCCTTTTATTTGAAACTGAATTCGAATCTTTACGCAAATTCTTATTTGCGTAAAATTCTTAATTGCGTAAAATTCTTAATTGCGTAAAAATTCGGATTCATATTCAAATAAAAGCTGTTTTCTTGAAAACTATTTGTTTACGTCTTATGAATCGTCTACCACCGTGAGATCGCACTATTTAAAATGAAAAGAAAATTCAAATCAAATATTTGAATAAACTAAAAAATTCACGGCCACGCTTCAATATTAAGATAGAGATCTGTAATTTGGGGCATCTCCTTTTCTTGAGGTCAACTTCAGATTGTTGAACTTAAAAAAAAAATGAAAAAAAAACAAAGTTAATAAAATTTTTTTTGAAAAATACACGAGCACGCCTTAATATTGAGATAGAGAGCTGTAATTTAGGGAACTTGTTCTCTTTGAGATCAACTTTAGATTGTTCAACTTGAAAAAAAAAAAAAATTTTTTTTTCTTTTAAGTCGATAAAAATAATGATAAACGTTATAGAGGCACCCCTTAGCGTTATGATAAGGGGCTCAAATTTCGAGGACTTCAGTTTTATGAGGTCAACTTTCGATTTCGGGACAAAAATCGAAAATCGATTTTTTAACCAACACTTTATTATACAATCAAGAACAATTAACAATTTTTTAACCATTGTATCATTGTGAAAAATTATTGAATTAAAGTGATCTAGGGTTTTTATTCAAGCTTGTACTTCTAACTTTTCGATTAGTACGTTCGTACATTTTTATCATACCTCAATATTCGGTGCCAAACGTTCGAAGGAAAAAAAGTTGTTCGAAAATGTTTGATGGACGCTCTGGGGAGTACGAATTTTTTTTTCTCTGAATGCTTTTCAACAATCCATTTCATTAGCTGTCCAAGTCCGATTTAATCAAAGAAAAAATGTCATATTATTTTTATCAATCAAAACCAATGACAGTTTTTAAATAACTGTATCTTTGCGAAAAATTCGATGGATCAACACTTATCTTGCTTCAAACGTGAAAGTTACAGTAATAATTTTTGTTTTGTAACATCGCATATGAGCACTCTAAACATGACACGTCCAGCTTTCTAATAATATCAGGCTCGTACAATCATTATTTCAGAAAATACAAGAATTTGAAGTGAATGGTCTTTTACTTTACATCGTCAGTGAATAACTCTGTCAGAAAAGATCGTACAGGAATAGAAAAAAACGGCCAAGTGCGAGTATAACTTGTCCCCAGACAGTTTCGTACCATATTTTTTTCGCAGTAAGACTAAATGGAACACATTAAAAAAATCAATTAAACTAACGTACCTTTATCAATTATTTCAACTGAATTGACAACGTGAGTAAGCATTGCCGTTGTGACAATCGGGAGAAACATTTCCGTCAAACTGCTGTGGCGCTCTCAGATTGAGCGAGAAAGATTAATCGGCTGGCTCTTTGTCGTACGCAACTCGTCTGTTTCTAGTCGACCGCAAATGGAAAATGAGTTTATGACACGCTGTGCGTAAAAGTGCGGTTTTACGCTCACTTCGTTCGCTTCGAACCGCCTTTACGGACCTTGTGACATAAAAAATCGTACGACACTCCTACGAAAAACGTTTGCTGGACTCGTGTGATTGCAATACTCGCCTTCGGCTCGTTCTCCAAACTCACACTCGTCAGAAATTTTTTTTGAATACTTCTTAAACGACACAGGATCGGCTCGCCAGCTAGCGCGTTGTTGGACGGGACAAGAGAATGAAGGAATGAAAGAAGAGAGGGGAAGAGAATGATGCGTAAGCCGTGTGTGTGCGAGTGAGAGCGAGCGAGTCCACGCAGAGAGGGAGCAGGATCGCGTGCCTCGACATCGGCCGTATACCCAGAGTATGTGTGTTAATACGGAGAGACTTCGGCTATCACAACCCAATCGTAACGATCGTTGATCTATCAAATTCCTAAAACGACGATAATCACACAAACACACAAGAATAAATGCTGAAAAAAGAAAAGCTGAACAAAATTGATTTTCATTTCTTCTGTATTAAGGGGCGGGTAAGGGCTGGAGCGTAAAAAAACACTTTTTTGCGAATTTTTTTCATAAATACGTATAGAGATAATTCATTCAAACCTTTTACACATCATAAAGTATCATTTCGATAACATTCTGTGATTGTTTTATGCGAAAATATCGAAGAACAAGCCAGTGACGAAGCTTTTCCAACAATGTCTTCGGATACGAACTATTTGCGGTGTTAGCTGTATCTCAGCTGATAATTATCTGAAATCAACGATCATCTAAATTTGGTCAAAGTATTATCAAATCCTCCCCCTTACGTTCTCTGATTTTTTTTTCAATCTTACATTTTTGGTGGTAATTCAAAGTCAAAATTTCGTGGTCATTTGCCGTGAAAAATAGCAGTTCTCACTTTCAATGACCACCAAAAATTTATCAATAAAAAAATATTAATCAGGGAACGTAGGGGGGAGGATTTCATGCTATTTTGACTACATTTAAATGGTCTTTAATTCAAGATAATTTTCAGCTGAGATATAGTTAACACTGCAAATCGTTTTTTTCCAAAGACGTTCTTGGAAAAGCTTTGTCACCGGCTTGTTTATCGATATTTTCGCATTAAAAGATTACAGAATTTTATCGACATAATACTTGATAATGCTCAAAAGGTTTTAGTAAATTTGCTCTATCCGTATTTATTAAAAAAAGTTTACGCCCCAAGCCTCACGCGCCCACTTAATAGATAAAAAAAAATTGGAAAACACAAATATCAACGTGCAGGCTACTTTCGACTTCCTTGCTAATTTATAATTCGATCACTGACTCTTGCTCTCCTGCTCTCTTCTCTCTCTCTTTCTCCTTCTCTCTCGAATCATCGGCAGAAATAATTTATCGCGCCAGCGAAATGCATAGAAGTATTCACTTTCATGGTGTATGATTTCAACACACTCAATTTTTTGTTCATACTGGTGTCATAATGTACTATTGTAAAATTGATTTGTAGATATCTATCAAACATAGGACTTACGTTACTATTTCCCGGGAAAGTGCAAGTAAGGCGTTATATTAACTTAGAAAATTGGCTTAAAAATTAGAAAATAATTCACGCCCACATTGATCGTTTCAAAAACTGAAGAAAGAAATGCTGCGACCAATCCTTCGCAATGTAGAAATTACCGAAAGCGTACTAGGATATGTATAGCGTTATCCCCATGCATCAGTTCGCGAGATTTCAAGGCAAAGCGATATTTCGAAACCTTCTACACATCGCATTTTAAGGAATCAAACACTTCGCTCGTATCGATTTTCCATCGGACAAAGATTCAAACCTGGGAAAGAAATTCTACTTGTAAACTGTTGTCGGTATTTCTTAAGACGTTTGCAAGAGAATGAAAAGCATACATGAGTATACACCATATTTTAAATAAATATTTTAATAAACTAAACAATAATAATAATAATAATGATAATAACAATAATAATAATAATAATAATAATAATAATAATAATAATAATAATAACCCTTAGGGGGGTGTTGTATCCCCAAAGGGCGCGTCCTCAGGTGGCGGATAGAGGAATGCTCGGTAGATATACCGGGTAGGTGTGAAATAAAATACCACCCGTGGACCAAACAACAATCTTAAATCCTTCGCCCTAGACTGGTAGCCAGAAAGCGCGAAGGTGGGCGTCTGTTCTTCATGTTAAAAGCGGCCCTTTTCTCGACCTGCCAGTAGGTATAAACTGGAAAAAACTAAAATGGATAGTACAAGCCAAAGAAATAACCTGGGGAATTCGGATATCCCTACCGCGTCGGGATCGCATTCGAACTCCCGCGCACTTGATTTGGTACCTGAGTCAAGTGTGACAAATGAGCCACAGCACATAAGCAACAATAGACCCAATACCCACTTCACAAGTGACGAGCACGCACCGACCGATGCAGCCCTCACAGCAGCTGGAAGATTACGACAGCGTAGGAAATGGACGAGAAACATTAATGAATCCTTATTACGCCATTATTATATAGCCACAGATAGGGAAAGTAACATGACAGCATATCGAACACGTCTACACACAGCGTTTACATCTTCACACCCGGACTACAATGTGAGTGAACAACGACTCGCTGATCAGGTCAGAGCTATACACAGGAACAACCTTGTTCCCGAAGCTATCAGAGACCAAATAAGAACCCAGCTTAATGAAACAGACCTTCAAAATGTACCCGAAACAGAAGAGTCAGACCACCCGACTCACCACCTCAATAACAACGAAGGGCAGAATACTGACAATGAAACCGAATCATCAGACCTCGACTTTGAGGAACAAATGTCAGAAACGTTTTGGGGACTATTCTCCTTTTTTGACAAAACGCTGGGTGAAGCGTTGTTTCAAGACAATGAAACGTTTGCTTGACTTGACAATGAAGCGTTGTTTCAAGACAATGAAAAAGTTGAAGCTGGGTTTCAAGACAACCTATAGCTAGGATTAACACCTCACGGAAAGCATGCCAGATACTGAAACACCTGAATGACGACATCATCCCCAGATTTATACGGGACATAGACGGTCTGGATGAACTGCACACCATAATCTATTGTGCAGCACAAACGACAGCAACTCTATTGGGAAAAGCATCAACCACGAGAACAAAAGCAGTATAGGGATGCGGCAAAACCATGGCTGAGAAGACTAGAAAATAGCATCAAGAAGATGAGATATCATCCCTAAACGAATATTTAAAAGACAACAAATCGAGAAGACTCAAGAGAAACGTGAACAGGATATGCCAAACCTACCGAAACCACTCAAGGTACGAAAGTAATGACCGAATTCCCCAAAGAGTCGTAGATACACTAAGACAAAAGCTTTGTGTGATGAAAACTAGGAGACAAAAATACAAGGTCTCAGAGAAAAGAAAAACAAACAACATACGTTTCTATAAAAACGAAAATCCTTCTACAGAAATTTGAAAACAAAACAGACTGAAGGTGAGAGCTCGAACCAAGACTTGGCTACCAAGCAAGATACTGAGAAGTATTGGTCGTCAATATGGTCTAAACCAGTGCAACACAACCCCAGCGCACATCGGATAACTAATGAAACGGGAAGAACATCAAGACTAACACCAATGGAAAGTCACACCATAACCGTGGACAATCTCAAAGAAGTCTTGAACGAAGCGCAGAACTGGAAAACCCCGGGAATTGCCCAAATACAAAACTTTTGGTATAAGAGGCTCACATCAACCCACCAAAAATTAGTTCACTTCTTTAACATCAGTATTGAGAACCCCAGAGCGTTTCCGGATTTCCTAACTGAAGGAATAACCTATCTGCTACCAAAGTCAGGACGTTTCAATCAAGACCCAGCTAAAGGAAGACCAATTACATGCCTCCTAACCATGTACAAGATAATAACAGCATGCATCAATAACTCTATTTATAAACACCTAACAGAGCAGGACGTCATAACGGAAGAACAAAAAGGATGCATTAGAGGGGCCAGAGGCTGCAAGGAACAACTGACCATCGACCAAATCATACTTGAACAAGCGTCGAAGACTACACGGAATCTATACGTTGGATATATTGATTACCAAAAAGCTTTCGACAGCACCCCACATTCATGGCTAGTTGAGGTCCTATCGATCTACAAAATCAATCTTATTGTAATAAACTTTCTTGAAGAAGTAATGAGAAATTGGAAAACAACAATTGAAATCAAGGGAGGAATGCTGCGAAGCAAAACGAACACCATCCCAATAAAACGTGGTATCTTTCAAGGAGACTGCCTAAGTGCTTTATGGTTTTGCATTGCTTTAAATCCACTGAGCAACCTTTTGAATGAAACAGGATATGGATTTAAAATTAAGAAAGAATTGCTACATACCAGATCAATCACTTACCGTATATGGATGATCTTAAACTATATGCTTCCACCAAATCACATCTCAACCACCTGCTGAGCATTATGGAGTCCTTTAGCAACGATATCAAAATGACGTTCGGCATTGACAAATGCAAGACACTACATATAACTAGAGGCAAGATATCATCAAACCCTGAACCTGCGGTATTTGAGTTGGGTGAAATGACTCAAGATGATGTTTACAAATACCTAGGTGTGATGCAAAGTAGAAGGATTGAGCAGAAAGCAGTTAAAGACAAATTGAAAAATGAAGTCTTTGGAAGAATCCATAAACTTGCAAAGTCTCATCTAAATGGGAAAAACCTATTTAAGGCACTTAATGCATGCACCATCCCAGTGTAGTCCCACCATCTCACGTATAGTTTCGGTACCATTCGATGGACCACAACAAAAATCAACAACATCCAAAGAAAAATGAGGACAACTCTCACAAAGTACAGATCACACCATCCTAAATCGTGTTTAGAAAGAATGACTCTCCCTAGAAGACAAGGAGGCCGAGGGCTAATTGACATCCAGCTCCTACATGAAAACCAACTAAAATCCTTGCGATCATACTTTCATGAAAAACGCGATCAGTCAAACCTCATAAGGGCAATAACATCAGCAGACAACGAGTATACGCCTTTGGAACTGCAAGCAGAAGCAATCGAGCTAAGTGCGGAAACAAAAGATCGAAAACTGCAAAGGTGGGCATCGAAGACCTTACACGGAAGATATTACTATTCGTTAACCAGTCAAAACGTTGACCAGAAATTGTCAAACAAGTGGCTGACGGGAGGTAACATCTGCTCCGAAACTGAGGGTTTGATGCTCGCTATTCAGGATGAGGTAATACCAACCAGAAACTATATGAAATATATAGTTAAACAACCGGATGCGCACGAAGACGTTTGCAGAAGGTGTGGCATGCGTGGCGAGATGGTTGACCACATAATATCGGGATGCTCCACTCTGGCTCAGAGCGACTATTTAAAACGCCACAACAATGTCGCCAAGATCATCTATATGGAGCTTTTAAAGGCAAACAACATAACACCAGAGCAGTCCCGATACTACCTATATGAGCCCGAACCAGTCATCGAAACAGACAGTGTGAAACTATACTTTGATAGGACACTTTATACGACACACCGCCGAGGACACAATCGCCCTGATATAACATTCATCAACAAAAAGACTCGAGGATACTTGGTGGACATAGCTGTTCCACTAAGCAGAAACATAGAGAGGTCCTACCTGGATAAAATTAACAAGTACGCTGAGCTTGCGACCGAAATCAAAACGCAATGGCAGCTGAAATCGGTGAAGGTCATACCGATGATCATATCTAGTGTTGGAATTGTTAATAAGAACCTAGTTGGTAGTGTTAAAATATTAAACTTAAGAGAGTCAATAATACAAAGTATACAGAAGGCTGTAATAATAGATACGTGTCATGTTGTTAGGAAATTCTTGCAATAAAGAATAATTATAGTTAGCATAGTATAATTTTATGTAGACTTAAGGTCTATAAAATTGTATTAAATATTACCATTTAATGAGAAATAAAGGAATAATAATAATAATAATAATAATAATAATAATAATAATAATAATAATAATAATAAAAACAACAACAACAACAACAACAACAACAACAACAACAACAACAACAACAACAATGAGAATATTAAAAACAAATTTTAATCGGTTCGGAATAACAAAAAAAAAATTGGGCGATTACGGCTCAGTAAAGATTTTCATCACCGCCGTCACTGCCTCCCGGCACTTGGAGAAGCGGGGATCCGTCGCCTCCAAAACTGTAGCGCAACGCTCACAGACGCACTTGTGGCCACAGGGCGCAAAAGCGTGGGTTATTTTTGCTGCTAAGCAAACGATGCATGTTTTGCCTGTAAAAATAATGAATCGTCAGTGTTCCTCTGAATAGCTTATTCGCAGGAGTTATGAATTGAAACAATTAGCCATTCGAATATGTAACATCTTCTTCCAAACTGCCACCTATTTTTAGCCTTACCTTTTGGGCTCTTGGCACGTCGTGGGCGCTCGCGAGCGCTGCACCCGGGATCCCCGCCAGCCAGTTTCGCTCGTTTGGCACGCTTGCTCCTTGCGTTGTGACGGCGGCTTTTACTTGCTGCAACAGGATCGAATCATTATCATCACTTAGATAGTTATCAATTGTCCTATGAAAATAGATTACTTAATAGATGAATATTTGCTCAAATAATTTCGAGTAATCAATAATTAGTTTCAACAAATTGAGCAGTTTTTCAATGGAGAGATAAGATAGGGCTTATTACCTCGGGCTGTTTCATTCGCTGGAGCAGCTTGTTCCCGAGATAGGCCCGGCCTCGGCGACGATACCAGTACACTTACAAAATAATGAATAATCAACTACATTTCATAAGTTCATTGCAGCTATAAAAGTTTTTATATCGAGTCTGTATTGACGTTCTAATGAGAAAATCGTCAATCTTTCGACTAATAAGAATAGTTTTCTCACCGTCGTCGTTGCCGCTCACTGATTCGTCCGTATCTAAAAATATTTAAAAAGAAAAGAACAATTAAGGAGCGGTCTAGCGCCAAGATCAGATTCAATCCAGTATTCGACTCACCGCTGTCGGAGACGCCGGCCAGCTGAAGGGCAGCCCCCACCTCCATCGTCTCGTCGGGTTCTGCAATGAAAGAAAAAAAATTATCGGCAATCACATAAAATTCGTCATGGCATATCTACCCAACATACAATTTTATTTGCATTCAATTGCATCAATGTGAAAGTACACAAAGTAGTACGCCCATTCTGTCGAACGACAATGTTGAGCACGGTTGCGGCGTAGAATGTCGCTGCAACGAATAGTCAAAGTTCGGAATGAAATTGCAAGGAACGTAAAATGTTCGGAATCCCGAGCATGGGCCGGTCAAAACTTTTACGGGCGAATATCGACCGGGTTGATGTCGAAATCCAGAACGAGCAATGTTCAGAAAGGGCAAAATCCCGAACGCGCAGTGCTTCGAATGAAAATGTTCAGAAAAGGCAAAATCCCGAATGAGATTGTAGCGAACGTATTATATGCCGAACGCCTACCAGTCGGCGCGGTTTTCAACATTTCCCGACTTTCGAGCTTTCCCACGCGTAAACTATCAAGGTTAGATACATGCCGTCGCGGACTTTTTTATAGGAAATTCAATTCTCTACGACATTGTTTATGTGAACTTCTAGTCTATATAGCGTTATTCATCCAGCGTTTAGACAGATGTTATGTCCCCGAAATTAACATGCGTCTCAGAAAGGGATGCGGGTTGGAGGGGATATATGTTTTTGTAGGGATCGTTTACCGAATTAAGAGTTTGACTCAATAAATTAGCAATGGGTTTTGAATTTATTTTGCGATGGTGAGAATGAACTGTTCTTTTGATTGTACAAGCTCGTGATATCGCTTTACAGGTGTAGCGATGTCACGTTAATAATAAACGTTATCTTAGGGAATCGTATTCGCCCGTCGCGTGGCGCGAGTTATCTACTTGTCGGCGCGCGTCGGGTTATCTCCTCACGTCGTGTCGCGAGTCGTGATACATGTAAGAAATACAAGTCCAGCGGATCGCGTCGCGAGAGTCTTTTGGAGGAGATCTTTTCGATTTGGTGTTTCAGTTCAGACTGACAATCGATGCTTCGGATCGATCGTCGCGATCGTCGTTCAACGGTCGCGTGATTTTGTGTCAGCAATTTTGACGGTCACTCGCGGCGCGTGTGCACTTCGAAAATGCAATTTTGATGGTCACTCGCGGGCCGTGTGCACTCGAAATTGCGTGGTTAGATTGGTGCAATGACCTTCGGGTCATTGCGCGATTTAACGTCAGCTTTCTGTCGAAAGAAAGTGTCGAAATGATTTTGCGCGGAATTCCGAAGTGTTGAAATAAGTTCGCGCGGAATTCCGTTCGAAATAATGTTTCAAAATAATATTTCCCAATAATATTTCCCAATAATATTTCCCAATAATATTTCCCAAGTAAAGTATGATTAATTATGACGATAGGTTATAATTAATTTAGTTTAACAATTTTGAATTTTCGGGGCACAACATCCCTCCCCCCTGAAAAGTAAAAATTTACACAGTGAATTTTTACTACATGATTACATTGAAATTATTTCAAAATTGTAGGCCTTGGTTTCTTTGGCCGGACGCATCGGAAGTACTGGCCCAGCTGACGCGCGGTTTCGAGTTCTTTCTGGTCATCTACATGCGCGCTTCGGCCTTCGCTCGGGGCGATGGCCTCCAGATTGATAGCAACCGTAGCGGAAGGCGACGGCTGCGCGTTCGTTGACGCGAAACGCTTACGTTTTATTTTATACGCAACGTAACTGACCAGTACTGCCGTTGCGGTAAATATGGTCACGTACGTCCCGATTGCGAGGGAATATCGTACGTGGTGATCGAACTTTTCGTCGATTTTTCTTTTAATATCTCGGATTTTTTCTCCGAGATTTCGTAGTTCGGAAGGGTTGCGGAATACATTTTTCAAGGTGATTGGGTGTTCACTTTCACTGGCTGCAGGCACGGTCCTTTCGATGTCTGTCAGGGAGAGATTTCCAGGCGGTAGGTAGTCCTCGTTGACCGCCTGCGTGATTCGTCTTCCTGTCCGGACGCTGAAACCTTGGGCAGTTACTATGCATACTCCTACCAAAGCCAATACCCCTATACCCGATAGTGATTCGTGGTGATTGATTTCGTTGTCGCATTTAATGTCAATTGGTTCGATTTCGGGTGCTATATATAACCATTTACCGGGTTTTTCCATAGTTATTATCACTGTTTGCGTTAAGCTAATCGCCCGTTTTTCGCATTTTAACCCGCTATCGGTGTCGAGTTTCGCGTACGTACGCACTTCGCACGGTGCGTCGTCGGTTAACGGCAATGTCGGTTGTGAGCTGGGACAAACGTACAATGCATCTGTAATTTTACATTTCGCGATATCTGTCTTTGTCATATGTATATAATTTCTATTTGCTTTGTCCACGACTACGAAATCTTCGGTTGTGTCGATGTACACGAACGTATTCTCGGTTGACCGAAATGGGAGGGGATAGGTTTTACTAACGTTGTAGCGTTGATTGAGGAGCGGGATGTCGATAACTACTACTACCGTGCCGTTGCGGTAGTAAGCCATGATGTCCGCATGGTACAAAAGATCGCTCATTTTTCCTCTTTCCAGTTTTGCGGGAAACGAGCAACCTACCGGTAGGTGGGGGAGCGCGTCGGTAAGATACCGTACGAGCTTCCTCGGTGGTAAAATCGCGACGTCGATTTTACCTTGCTCGATTCCTGTAATTAATCGGTTGAGCTCCTTGACGTCGTCGAGGAGAGATTCCACGAGCACGCTCAAGGTCATAAGATTTTCGTCGAGCCGCTGTCGTCTCGTAGCCCGACTCCATTCGTTGGAGATCCGCTTACTCATGAGAGAAACGAGATCTCTTAATTTGAATTCGTTTTGCTCGATGGTTCGTGCGGTGGAATTAAATATATCCATCGCACTTTCCACTACCTGTAATTGTTCATTAACAGCGACCTTGAGGGCTTGTTGATCGGCTCTGACCGCGATGATCTGATTATTTATTACCGCAGCATCATTGGCATCCATGTTGCCAGTGATGACCTTGACCACGGTCCCAAGTCCATTGATCAACCCCCTACGGTTTCGGACAGGGTGGGGTCCCAATAAATCACGGTATGTTTCGATGCCGTCCGTGATTTTTTGCATTATCGGTGTTAACGCGTCTTTTACCGTGGTGCAAAACTCATCAGTTTTTATCTCGTCTCGGCACGAGCCAAGCAAGGTGTCCACGTATCGCTGCATCGACTCGGCGCGGTGCGCGAGGGGGGCCACATTCAGGGAGACAGCTAGTCTCCACGTGGTTTCGGTTACGGTGAGGCTTCCGATTTCCTCGTAGAAGATGCCAGGGTTGCCGGTAAACTTGGTTTTCACGTAATTTGGCATCGCTGCTTCGCTGTGTCCTCGAGCGAGAGACAGTGCGATTAGCCTGCAACGGAAAAAACCAAGTTACCGTGGGACTGCTGACCAAGGGTTTTTTGGGTGAGTTCTCCCACTTTTGAGAAATTCTTGCGCTTTGCGACGGTGGATCGAGAGCTCGCAGCTCATTAAACTGACGACTCTTGAATCGTTCATTTCGTACGAGTTTTAAAAAAAAAAAAAATAATAATAATAACAATGGCGCGTTCATTTCGCATCCCGACGTCTCGTTTCGTCATTTTTCCGGCGTCGATGGATGTCTCATGGGTGTACGAGGTAAGTACGCGGCTGTTTAATGATATCCATTGTAAAAATTTAAAAATTTAAAAATAAAAAAATTTTTTTTTTTTCTTTTTTCAGCCCTTCGACCTGAGGTCGCCCTCCTCGTTAACCCCGGAGGACTGGGAATTGGTGTTCGACTGGGAGGACCACCTTCCCTCCTGGCCCGTCGGCGCGCTTCGGTGGGAGGTGCGTCGGCGGCGCAGCATTCGGGAGCGCCGTCGCGAGGCACGCGAGGCTGCCGACGCCTTTTGGGACGGCGTCCTCGACGTCGGTCATCTTTTCGGGGGCGAGGAGAAAAAATTATAAACAAAAAAATTATAAACAAAAATTTTCTTTTTTTGTAAAAATTTTCTTCGGTTTTTTAAGCGATCTGGCCCCAGTGGGGTCAGGTCGAATAAACGCAAATTTCTTTTATTTTTGAGTTGAAAAAAAATTTTTTTTTTCTTCCTTTCCTCCCCCCTTTTTTTTTGTTTTATGTTTTCAGCAAATTTTTTATGTTTTCAGGTTTTTTATGTATTTCAGGTTTTTTATGTATTTCAGATTTTTTATGTATTTCAGGTTTTTTTTTGTATCCTTCTTCTTCTTCTTCTTCTCCTTCTTTCTTCTTCGCTCGCAGCGGGAGGCCTGGGGCCGACGCGCGAGCGACATTTTTTAATCTTTATCGCGCGGCTCGTGTTCGACTTTGCGTCGGTGCACGAGAGCGTTGTTTTTTTTTTTTTTTTTTTTTTTTGCTCGACGCTCGACTAGAGTGTCGGTGCGCGAGGTGATGACTGTGTGTGGGTGTGTGGGTCTCCCACATGTATATATATATATACACACATACACACACATATATACATAGAAAGAATATTTTTTTTTTTTTTAGTGATCCACGACCGGTTTGAGTCGGTTCGCGTGGACCACGAGGTCTTTTCGCCCCCGTTTTATCACGTAGGTGACCGGGGTTCGTTTTTCTATTATTTCATATGGGCCTACCCATTTGGGGGTGAGTTTGGCAGACCGGCCGCGGCGCACGGTTTCGTCGTGTAGCAACACGGAGTCGCCGACGCGGTACTCGGTCTCTCTCGCTCCTTTATCATATGTGTGCTTTGCTGTCTCTTTCGCACTTATTAGGTTGCTGCGGGCGATGCTCCACGACGCTCTCAGTCGCTCTCGCAGCTCATCGGCGTAATCGTCGAACGAGTAGCTGGTTCGCGGCTCTTGCTTGACCGCAGTCGGTAGTGTCGCTGTCTGTCCGAACACGAGTTCGTGAGGCGACAATTTAGTTGCCGTGTGCGGAGTCGTGTTGTACGTGAACGTTGCGTATGGGAGCCACTCGCCCCAATCGCATTGTTCATCGTCTACGAAATGTCGCAAATATTCGGCGAGAGTGCGGTGCGATCGTTCTAACGCGCCGTTACTCTCGGGATGATATGCTGTGGTTTGTATTTTCTTTATTTTCAGCAATTTGCACATTTCTTTGAACGTTTTGCTCAAGAAATTCGTTCCTTGGTCGGACAGGATGATTTCCGGCATTCCGAAACGGCATATCACTTCCACAAGCGCTCTAGCGACTGTATTGGCTTCCTGATTTTCTATTGCCATAGCAGCGCTATATTTTGTCAGAGCGTCTTGAAAGGTGAGTATATATTTGTTTCCCCTTGGGGATTCGGGTAGCGGACCGACTATATCTACGGCCGCTTTCTCGAATGCCCGGGAGGGGGTGTCGGTAATGACCATTGGAGCACGCTCTTTCTTATGGAGTTTGTTCTTTTGGCAGTTCAGGCATCTCGTTACGTGCTTACGCACGTCACCACGGATGCCGGGCCAATCATATTTGGTTCGGATCCGAGATAACGTTCGCTTGAGGCCCTGATGGCCGCCGAGGGGCGTGTCGTGATATTCACGCAATATCTGGGCCCGCTCCTCGGGGCGTGGGCACGTTATCTCCGGACGGAGGCCACTTTTCTTTTCAGAATGGCCGTCATCGTCGTCTCCGGATAGCGAGCTATGCTCGTTATCGCTATTACTGTCGCTCTCGCTCACCGCCTCCTCTCCGTCGCTCGCACTCGGTCGAGCGGGAGGGAGGGCGCGAGGGCTCCGTGCGGCGAGATCGCCTGCCCCGCTTGCTTCTCTCTCGCACGGCGGGACAGTTGCGCTCTCGCTCTTATCGCCTCTCCTCTTTGTGCCGTGGTTCGTAACACGCGCACGGTTGCTACGAGGAGGTTCTTTCTCTGTTTCACGCGTGGGGGAGATGTCGTTTCTCTCTCTCTTGCTTTTTACTACGCGATCGCACGTGGAGGCCGTAGTATTTTCAGCTGGACGCTGGCATGCCTCTCCGTCCTTTTCTTTTGACGTTTCGCGGCGTCTCTCACTCGTCTTGGCGGTATTCTTTTCGCGGCCATTCGTGTCGTTCTCGGCGAGACGGAGACGCGCGCTGTTTTGTTGTCGCTCTTTCTCTCTCGCTCTCGTAACGGCGCATATGCGACTGAGCGCGTCAGCGTTCGTGTTTCTTTTTCCAGCTTTGTATTCGATGTCGAACTCATGCTCGGATAATTTTATTTTCCATCGCATGAGGCGAGATCCGGGGTCTTTAACACCGAACAACCACGTGAGAGGTTGATGATCCGTTACGACGGTGAACCTGGTGCCATAAACATATGGTCGGAATTGCGTTATTGCCCACACAATCGCGAGCAATTCTTTCTCGGTTGTGGTGTAATTCTGCTCCGCCTTGTTTAAGGTACGACTGGCGTAACAGATGTGCAAATCTTCACCGATTTTTCCCTGCGATAAGATAGCGCCGATGGCTTTATCGGACGCATCCGTGGTCACAACGAACGGTTTACCGAAATCCGGATATTGTAATATCGGTGCCGTCGTCATGACCGTTTTCAGCTGCTCGAAAGCCGCGTCTCGGGCTGCAGTCCATTCGAACTTTGCGTCTTTTCGCACGAGTTCGGTTAGAGGCTTCGCGATTTTAGAAAAATCTCGTATGAATTTGCGGTAGTAGCCGGCCAACCCGAGGAAAGACTGAACACCTTTCACGTTGACCGGCACCGGGAAATTTTTTACGGCTGCAACCTTTTCTGGATCGGCTTGCACTCCGTCTTCGGAAATTATGTGGCCGAGATAATGCGTCTCTTTTCGGAGAAGTCGGCATTTGCTCGGCTGGAGGACCAATTGAGCCTCCCTGAGACGATGAAAAACTTCTTTCAATCGTCCATTGTGCTCCTGCAAAGTCTTACCGTGGATGACAATATCGTCCAGGTAGACGTAGCATTTTATTCCGTCCAGTCCCGCTAATACTGCGTTCATTAGCCTTTGAAATGTCGGAGGAGCATTTTTTAACCCAAAGGGCATTCGATTGTATTCGAAATGTCCTTGGGGGGTTGAGAAAGCCGTTTTTTCCCTGTCAGCCATCGCCATTGGTATTTGGTGAAAACCAGAGGCGAGGTCGAGAGTGGAAAAATATCGAGCTTTCCCCAATTGATCCAAAATTTCCGTGATATTGGGCAACGGATACGAGTCACCGATCGTGGCTTCATTTAATTTCCGAAAATCCACTACGACTCGCATGCGTCGCACACCGTTTGCGTCCGGTTTCTTTGCTACGACGAGCAGCGGAGCATTCCACTGGCTTTTACTCGGTCGTATTATTCCCTCGGACAACATTTCTTCCGTCTGCTTTTCAACCTCCTTTTTGTGGGCTTCCGGCAGACGGTAAGGGTGCACCTTCGTGGGTAACGTACCCTCCTTAAGGAGGATATGGTGTTCGACCATGTTAGTGCACGGCAATGTGTCCCCGGGAGGTGAAATATGTCTTCGAATTCGGAAATAATTCCGTCGAGAGACAATACTTCTTCGGCGTTGAGGTGTGAGAGATCGAGTTCGCCTCGTAATCTCTCAAGGCGCTCGGCCCCGCGCCCCGCGCGCACCGCATTTACGCTCAAGGCCGCGGCCGCGTTATCTCTCAGCGGCTCGAGTACTACGGTTGGTCGTAGTAGCGAGCACGTGCGTTCGCTGATGTTTACCAAGCTGACCGCGCACGTGCTACCTCTCGGCGGGGTGACGCATGCTCCCATAAAAACATCTTTGTTGATTTCTATTTTTTCGACGAGACCGATTGTTTTACTTTTTGTCTTTCCACGAACGATTGTTTCGCTTCGTGGAGGCAAAGTAATTTTTTCGGTTCCGTCGATAAGGGGCATCTCGTGACCGTATATTTTTATTTTCTCGCCGCCGAGGATATCGGCTTTATGTTTTTTTATGAAGTCCATGCAGAGTAATCCATTTACTTCGAGCGGTACTTCGTCTTCCACCACGTAAAACCAATGTTTTACGGTGACGGCTGGAACGTCGATGAGCACTTCCGCTTTGCAGATCGGTCGAAACGTCATTCCCGATATGCCCTTAAGTGTCACATCCGTGTCCTCGATGATTGTTACCAACTGCAAACAGCCGCGTTTAATCACGCAACATTGAGCTCCGGTGTCCGCTTTCAGGGTTATTATCCCGTCGGTGGAGCTCGGTGATTCGATATCAAAATCGCTGGCCACTGACGCAGAAGGAAGCGAAACATTTAGTATTCGCAGCGTGCACTCATCAGCCAGCGCCGGTGCACTTTGCAATTGTTCATTGCCAGCACGCGGTAATCTTGTATCGTTTTCGCCGGCCATCCACGCATGTGGCGATCCATTGAGGAATCGCAACATGCGTCGATTGCCCGGCGGCGGCGCCTGTTGGATTTCTCGATCGATTTCCATTTGGTTCTCCATACGATTTTCCAGGCCGTCATCTTGGTTTGCTTTCGTCACGAACGACAAGTTCAACAACCGTAACGTGCGTTGGTTTCCGGTCGACGTCGCGTTTTCGTTCGGTTCGTTTGAGCCGGCCGACAGAGCGCTAATGGTTATGGCTCCCAAAATTTTTTCTCGGGGGGCCATCCTGTTCCGATCTGTGCGACTGGCCGGTTTTTTTATTCGGCTTATTCGTCCGCTCGTTTCTCTCGGGACGTGGTGAGGGCTTGCGGGAGGATTGATTCTTCGAATCTCGTTCTTTTGCGAGTCTCGACCTGCAATCCTTCCACAAGTGTCCTTTCATATGACAATAACTGCACACGATTTCCACATTGTGGACCGTCCGATTGTGATCGGGAGCGGGGAGACTTGCCCGTCCCGATCGTCGCGGACAATTTCTGGAAACGTGCGAGGAGTTGCCGCAGTGGAAACAGCCTCGACCGTCGTGACTCGGTCGCGAGCCACCGTCGTGACTCGGTCGCGAGACACCGCTCCTCCGTTGGGGGACCGTCGAGGTTCCCCCGGAGCCCCTCTGTTGAATCATATTGCTGATTTCCAGGGCTCCATTCACGCACTTGTGCAGCGTTGCATAATTCCGAGCTCGCACGAGTAGCTGCACGTCTCCACGCAAACCGTTTTCGAAATTCGCCTAAGCACTGCTTCTAGTCGAATCTTCGATGGTTCGTGCTTCGCCCGGCGTGGAGACGCGTTCGCACAATTTTCCTATCAGTTCGACCGTAATTGTTTCGGCTCGAGCTGCATAGGAAGCTACGCTTTCTCCGTTATTTTGTCGGAGGGAACTAAATTCCATCTGTAAGGCCGCCAGAGATTTTCTCACCCCGTACAGGGCCTGTAGCTCGGCCTTGAGCACGCCGAGCGTTTGGATATTTTTATGCTTTATTTCCTGAGCCGGTCGACCAGTGATATTGCTAGATATTATTAATTCTAGCAATACTTCGTGGTCATCGTACGCGACCCGGCGGAACACGGTTTCGCACGAGCGTAGAAACTCGTCCAATCGGTCGGGACCACCTCCGGAAAATGATCGAACATGCTTGAGTGCTGTGTTCAGATCGATTGTCCGGCGTCTGGTATCTTCCCGAAGATCCTGGTTCGCTCGTTGTAATTCGAGCTGGTCCATTCGTTCTTGTAATTCGCGGTTTTGGGCTTGCAAAATCCGAATTAATTCGTACGGGTCGCTGTTTGCATCACGGAGCGTTTCGGCCATGTCTCGACGCACCGTCGTGTCGTGAGTGGTCGATTGCATGCGCGAACGATCGTCTCCGCGGCGGTCGGGACCGGTACTGTCTAGCACGTGCCATCGTGGCGAGTTATCTCGTCTCTGAGTGACATTGCGATTTAAATCGCGTTGGCGCGGATCATCTATATCATCGTATCGACGTGAAGCGTCATTATCTACGTCACGCCGGCGTGATTCGTTATTCTCTAACCTGCGTCGCCGCGATTCATTGTACTCAAAATCCCGGCGACGTGCGTCGTCGTCGGGCGAATCGCGGTGGACGGTGTCTTGATCGTCCGAATCACGTTGAGGTATTTCGACGTCCTCTAGATCGTATCGTACCGTAGGGTTCGCGTTGCGATTATTTCTCGATATCTCCCGCGGGATTGCTCCGAGATTTCGCGGCTGACTGGGTCGAGCTAGAGCATAGCTTGTCCCACTATAATTTGCTCCGTTTCGGAGACTACGAATTTCTTCGTCGATCATGTCCTCCGTTACTGATCGACGCGAATTCCGACTTAATCGAGGGAGATCGAAATCGGATTCGATCGTTTCCGCGCGCGACGTTCCGCGCTCGGTTGTGCCACCGAGTTGTCGTAGGTTATTTGACAACGCGGCCCGTTGGCCGGGGAGCATCGCTCCGTCCGGTGACACCTGATTCAAAGCTTCGTTCGTACGGAATGCGATGTCGCCGATGGCGGCATCGAGCATGGCCAGGGCGTTAACCTCCTCCCCCGGCAAGGGGGATTCAGTTGAGTGCGCCCTGCGCGAGCTTCGACGGGGGTCGTTCGACATTTTTCGTACAAAAATTTTCCAAAATTCCACGATCGATCGGTCGATTTGAAATATTTTTTGAAAAATTAAAAAAATATTTTTTTTTTTTTTTTTTTTTTTTTTATCGCGGACGCAGGTTAATTATTGTTAAAATTTTTTCCGCGACGGTCCGCGACCTCTCGGGTTCGATCTATTCAATTATCTTTGGTTGCGCAATTTTTTGTTTAGCCCCCGCGCGAACTACTCAATAATATAAATTTTTTCTCGACTCGATTTTTTTTTTTTGGCTTTGGTAGTAAGGTACAATATAACTGCCACTTACAGGTAGATGATCCTTGTTGGCATGATGTCCTTCCGAGCAGGTCCTTCCCTCAGTCCTCGTCCTTGTCCTTGACCCTCTGGAGTGGCTGATGGGCTGCTCCTCGCCTCCTCGCGATGTCCTTGTGGTCGTGGGAGGACCAGGCTGGATTTCGACGACTGCGTGTCGAATCGAGCTCTGGGTTTGCTTTCACACAGGCACTGTTTTTTCACTTAAAACGGCACTGTGTACCCAGGTTAATTTCGTGACGTCTGCGTGTCAGGAATTCTCGTAACTCTGGGGTTTTTTCGCGCGCGTGCTGACGTTGCTACTTGTACAGCACCGCGTAGCCAGGCCAAAGTAATCGCGACGACTGCGTGTCGGGATTTTTTGTTACTTTTGGCTCTGGGTGTTTAAATTCGTTACCGCACTGAATTTATTTCGGCAGATCCCACCGCTGCCACCAATGTTATGTCCCCGAAATTAACACGCGTCTCAGAAAGGGATGCGGGTTGGAGGGGATATATGTTTTTGTAGGGATCGTTTACCGAATTAAGAGTTTGACTCAATAAATTAGCAATGGGTTTTGAATTTATTTTGCGATGGTGAGAATGAACTGTTCTTTTGATTGTACAAGCTCGTGATATCGCTTTACAGGTGTAGCGATGTCACGTTAATAATAAACGTGATCTTAGGGAATCGTATTCGCCCGTCGCGTGGCGCGAGTTATCTACTTGTCGGCGCGCGTCGGGTTATCTCCTCACGTCGTGTCGCGAGTCGTGATACATGTAAGAAATACAAGTCCAGCGGATCGCGTCGCGAGAGTCTTTTGGAGGAGATCTTTTCGATTTGGTGTTTCAGTTCAGACTGACAATCGATGCTTCGGATCGATCGTCGCGATCGTCGTTCAACGGTCGCGTGATTTTGTGTCAGCAATTTTGACGGTCACTCGCGGCGCGTGTGCACTTCGAAAATGCAATTTTGATGGTCACTCGCGGCCCGTATGCACTCGAAATTGCGTGGTTAGATTGGTGCAATGACCTTCGGGTCATTGCGCGATTTAACGTCAGCTTTCTGTCGAAAGAAAGTGTCGAAATGATTTTGCGCGGAATTCCGAAGTGTTGAAATAAGTTCGCGCGGAATTCCGTTCGAAATAATGTTTCAAAATAATATTTCCCAATAATATTTCCCAATAATATTTCCCAATAATATTTCTCAGGTAAAGTATGATTAATTATGACGATAGGTTATAATTAATTTAGTTTAACAATTTTGAATTTTCGGGGCACAACACAGAAACAAAATAAAACGATAAAAAATCGATGCATTCTTACCTTCCCGCCAAAACGCTGGTTAAACAACGCTATATAGACCAAGAGTTTACATAAACAGTGCCTAGAGAATTGAATTTTCTCTAAAAAAGTCAGACACACACACACACGCACACAAACATTTTGCTTAAAATAGGCTCAAATGAACCCAATGACCTCGAAACGTGAAGTACTGCGCAAAAAACGATTTTCGATTTTCGGGGTCATCACAATAACTTTCCTATAATCGGGAAGTTAAAAATCTAAACACACACACGCACCCCAACACACACACACACACACACGACTTTGAAAGATGGAATAAGGAAAAAATTTACCCATCATGCGTCCATTCACTTCCTCGCGGTCAGAGTCGGGCAACGGTGACTTTTCGTGATTTATTCCAACAGAAGTTTCCGGCTCAGCGATAAAAGGCTTCTTTTATGGTTATATGATTATTTGTGAGTCCGATTAAGCAATATTGCGAGGAAAAAAAATGTTCCGATTTTTTTTTGTCTTTGAACTGCTTTTTCACATAGAAGATCGCGTTTTTGACCAATGGCCCCATTGAGACTTTTGTTCCTCTTGACAAGCCAGATTTTTTGAAACAATAAAAAATTTGACCTTGACTGCCAAGGTCAAATCAATTTTGCGGCACGACATTTTTGTAGATCTTCGCCAAACACACACACACACACACACACACACACACACACACCCACACACGAACACACACACACACACACACACACACACACACACACACACACACACACACACACACACACACACACACACACACACACACACACACACACACACACACACGATATGTATAGGCGGCATGCCCTTAAAATTAAATGCTTCGTAGAGAAGTCCGATTGATTAGGATCGAGTGGAGATCGAGTTGGCTAAGACACGAACCGCCGAGGTGTGAGGGGTTCGTGTCTTATTTCGCTGTGGGGTGAGGAATGAACGGTCGCGGTGTGATCAGCGGCTCCCTTTGTTTTATGTCAAGATAAACAAAATTTCTCCTCCGTATCTCGACGACGGCGACGGCGACGACGACGACGACGACGACGACGGCGGCGGCGGCGACGATGATATGTATGAGTCGTAAGGAATACGTTGACTTTTCGAATCAATGCTATGGTATTAAAATTCAATGCTTCGTACAAAAGTCGGATCGGTGAAAATTGCGATATATCGATTGTTTTCGAGGAAACACATTTTTCGAGAGTAATATTAATCTGTTCGGTGTAATATATTTTTCGAACGTAATATTAATCCGTTGAGTGTGCAGCGCGGTCCCCTCCTGCCGGGATCGTGGCTAGCCGCGTTGTACACTCTACGCTTCGTATCAATGGTACATACTCCAAACATTTATTCGATATTACGAGTGTGAGATCATGTGTCTTCGACTGACTCCCACCACCATGGTTGAGATATTCGAAAAGTGTCAGAGCTCTGTTCTTCGTTGATCGAAGAGTATCACAGCTCAGTTTTTTATCAACCGCATTAGTTCGCTAATTTATTTTTAAGCGTTCACTTTGAGAAAGTTGCATAGTCCACAATCAGCGTTCGAATCGAAAGCATCGTACTAACGATTTTCACACGCGTCTTCGCACGTGTGTGCGTGTACGTTCTACGTGATTGTTCGGTTCTCACCTACACGTCAAAATGGAGAGACATAAGTGTAAAAAACTGATACATCTTATGAGTCAAGCGTTTGCTATTTTAAGTGATAAATCATTACCCAGTGAGAGGGAGCAGTGGATAAAGTTTGGTGAAGAAAATGTGGAATTGTTAAACAACATTTTGCGTACAGATGATACGCTTACGGTTCACGATAAAATGCGTTTTCAGACAACTATAATAACTCTCATATCGTTGACGAGAAAATTCCAAAAAAGTGGTGCAGGAGTCAGTCATGCATCGACTAAAGTGGAATGGCGAGATACGGAAACAGCTTTCAAGCGACGTATAAAAACTGGATTGGTGCTCAATCTCAGCCACAAAGATGTCGGTGATTTTTTGGATGATGCTAAAAACTTAGTTATCCCTCGATTAATAAAAACAGTGCAAAAAAGTGGAAATCTCAAGGTCAACGTTAATCTGTCGACAAAATTTCTTTCAACAAAAAGTGTTGCAGTCGTGGAAGAGGATAGGAGTTTCAACACTGTGAACGAGCCGATTTTTCCTACGACAGATCTTGAAGAGTGGTACAAAGAATTTGTGAAAGATCCGCTACTGCAGCAAATCGAAGATTACGAGGGGAAGGAATCGGGATGGACTCTGAGTGAAATTGCATATCTCGTGGTCAACATGAATAAGTATTTGCCGCTACGTGGAGGCTTATCAACGTTCGTTCCTTTGCCTGATGACATTCAGAAGAAGCGTGCGGTTATAAATATTATCAATAACGATGAATATTGCTTCCTGTGGTCGGTGACAGCAGCCCTCTCACCTGCAACGATAAACAGTGAAAGGACAACATCGTATCCACACTTTAAGGATGTGTTAAGGTATGAGGGTCTCGAGTTTCCAATGATCCTCAAAAATGTACCGCGATTCGAAAAGATGAATGATTTAGCTATTAATATATATTCTATCGTGAATCGGGAGAAAAAAAGTAAGAACAATGAGATAGAGCCTGTATACTTAAGTAAGCATCGCTCCAATCGATCAACTTTGTCTACCATTCATCTACTCATGCTAAATACAACCAATGAATTCGACGAAGAAGATGACACGGTAATTCATCACTTTGCATGGATTAAAAATCTGTCGCGATTAGTATGTACGCAAATATCGAAGCACAACGGAGCAACTTGGATTTGCGATAGATGCTTGTGTCACTTTCAATCTGAAAAATGTTTCGAGAAACATAGGAAGGATTGTATCGATCATAATAAGTGTAGAATGATTTTACCGGAAGATGATGAACATTCGGTCTTGAAATTCAAAAATTTTAAGAACAAGGTAGCAGTACCATTCGCTATATACGCTGATCTAGAATGCCTTTTGCAGCCTGCAAATACAAGATTTGGTAATAATAGTGTCGGATATCAAAACCATGTCCCTCATAGTATAGGGTTTTACTTCAAAGACAATTACTATGATGCACGCTCAGGGTATAAATCATTTAGGGGTGAAAACTGTATAGAATCATTCGTGGATGAGTTAAAAAAAATTGCTATCGATGTGGATGCTACTTTAAAACATACCGTAAGAATGGAAGAATTCACTGTCGAGATGCAGCAGTACTTTGATTCTACAACAGTGTGTCATATTTGCGAGAAATCGTTCATTCCGGAAAACATCAAAGTACGAGATCACTGCCATTTCACCGGAAAATTTCGAGGTGCTGCTCATCAAGGGTGTAATTTAAATTACACCACGTCACATGTCATACCGGTGATATTCCATAATTTATCCGGTTATGACTCGCACTTCTTGATAAAAGCATTAGCAACAACCTTCGAAGGTTCTGTACAGTTATTGCCCGTTAACAAAGAAAATTATATTTCATTCACGAAGGTCGTCAAAGGTACAATCGTCAAGTTCCGATTTATAGACTCGTTTCGATTCATGCCTGCTAGTATTAACAAACTAGCATCCTATCTACCCGATGACGAGAAACATATAACAAAAAAATATTGTAGTAATGCAATGGAGTTCAAACTATTGACTCGAAAGGGTGTGTTTCCCTACGATTATCTTGATAGTTGGAAAAAACTTGATGACACAAAGTTACCGACAAAAGAAGATTTTTTTTCACGATTATACGACGAGGAAATAAGTGACGAGGATTATGCTCATGCACTGCTCGTGTGGTCAGTCTTTATGATTAAAACTCTGGGGGATTATTCCGATTTGTATCTGAAAACAGATGTTTTACTGTTGGCAGATATTTTCGAAAATTTCCGTTGTAATTGCATCAGCACCTACGACTTAGATCCATTGCACTACTACACTGCTCCGGGGCTATCGTTCGATGCAATGCTAAAGTACACTCGCGTAGAGCTCGAATTACTCAAAGATGTCAGTAAGCTACTGTTTCTCGAAAAAGGCATTCGAGGTGGCGTTGCGCAATGCACAAATAGACATGCAAAAGCTAACAATCCGTTCATGTTCGATTACGATCCTACTGTGGAAGAATCGTACATTATGTAGTACGATGTAAATAACTTGTACGGTGCGGCTATGAGTCAACCTCTGCCATGCAGTTCGTTCGAGTGGTTGGAGGATCCCAAAGAATTGCATGTACCGAATATCCCTGATGATTCTCCTACGGGTTATATATTTGAAGTAGATTTGGAGTACCCAAAAGAGCTTCATGGAATTCATAAAGATTTGCCTCTATGCCCCGAACACTTTGTTCACCCATCTCCAGATGTGAAACGCCGAAACTAATGACGACTTTGTTTCCCAAACAGAAATATATCATACATTATCGCAATTTGAAGCAATGCTTGAGTCTTGGTCTAGTACTCACGAAAATTCACAGAACGATGAAATTTAAACAAACACCCTGGCTAAAAGGATACATCGAATTAAATACAGAATTACGGAAAAAAGCAGTCAATGAATTTTCAAAAAATTTCTTCAAGCTAATGAACAATTCAGTTTTTGGAAAAACGATGGAAAATCCTAGGAAACATAGAGATGTAAAACTTGTAACAAAGTGGAATGGTCGGTACGGGGCTAGAGCGCTTATTGCACGGCCAACATTTCAGAGCTGCACCGTTTTCGATGAAGATATGGTAATCATAGAATTAAAGAGATCGTCGGTTAAGTTCATGAAACCGATTTACGCAGGATTTGCGATTCTTGATGTATCGAAAATATACATATATGATTTTCATTATAATTACATGAAAAATGTATTTCGGGGCAATGTTAAATTGTTGTACACTGACACCGATAGCCTGATTTACCATATCTCCAATCAAAATGTTTTCGAACAAATGAAGTGTGATATAAGTAAGTTTGATACATCCGATTATCAGGCAAACAACCCATACAATATGCCGTTGGCAGACAAAAAAGTTTTGGGGCTCATGAAGGATGAAAATAATGGGAAAATTATAACCGAATTTGTGGGTCTCCGAGCGAAATTGTACTCATACACGGTTATGGGTGAGGAAGAACAAGCGAAAAAGCGTGCAAAGGGTGTCAAGACGTCTACGTTGAAAAAAATAACGTTCGATGATTACAAAAAATGTTTGCTTCAACACACTAACATATCAAGAACGCAATGTCTGATACGTAGCCGAAAACACAAGGTTGAAACAATTCAAACCCAAAAATTAGCGTTGAGTTGGAATGATGATAAGAGAGTCTTGCAACCTGGTTGTACTGACACCTCACCATGGGGATATGAGGCATAATTTGATCGAACAGAAAAGTGTGGTAGTATGTGTGAAAGAACGAAAAGAAAAAAATCAATGTTTCCGCATTGGAATAAATATCGAACTGTAAAATAGCTTGTACTATAGAACCGATGTAGATATGTATTATGTACGTTTATTCTGATAGGTATGTATATATTGATGTATATTGCGTGAGCGTATGTGTGTATCGATGATAAGTGATCCGTCGCCGTTTTGAATAAACATTATGGTGTTGAAATATATATTGCTTCCTGGAAGAATTTGACCGTTGCAAAGTGATCCGTCGCCGTTTTGAATAAACATTATGGTGTTGAAATATATATTGCTTCCAGGAAGAATTTGACCGTTACAAATTCATGAAGATATAAGGCTGACGTGACCACGTAACGAGTGCGCTATGAGTCACAGCACTGTTCTAAGAAATTAGACCTCCCACCCAGAGGGGAGGTGAGATTACATAAACAAATTCCATCACGCTGATTTTCGGTTAAATGAGTCACACGTATCCCTCTCTCCTTCCCCCCTCATCGACCGTCTTAATGCCAATCGCTCATTCGGTAATTCAACCTCAAGATGAACACGCTCGATGGAACGCCCCTCGCAAACAATGAAAAAGATCTATGCGAATTAACAAGAGCAGAGTTAGCCCCGATTTCGAAGACTTTACTACTCCAATATTGGGGAAGACGAATTCATCTTCTGTGGGATCGATTACCCGCACATCTTCGCGAGGATCCTGATATATTATTACATTTACCATGCATGGAACATTGGAATACGCCTGATTGGATAGATAATTTCGACGGACCAGCACCATGCCGTTTGGATTGCGAGAAGTGTCGCTTCAAAGAGTGAGGGGGAGATAAAGGGGAAAAAAAGTTTATCGAAGTCGCGATCCTGGTGACGATTGGACTAAGTGTGAAGAAGGTGGAGCTTGGGACTGTAGTGGGGTGGTGGTGGTGGTGGTGGTAGCTTGGTGCACTGATATAATATCGACTCGTTCGATTTGAATCACACGAACTGAAATCGGGATGCTAGATAGACGCAGTGAACTTAAAAAACACGTTGAATTACTTTTGCGAAGACGGAGTGAACTTAAAGAACGAGTTGAATTACTTTTGCGAAACATTCACGAAGTTAGGAATCTCATAAGAACGAGATCGGACATACGCTTTGTGCAAAAAAAATTTGTGAATCTCCGACTGCTAAGCAATGGATCTGTCAGCACTCAACGAGGCGGGCAAAGTCGAAGAATTCCTTCCGATAAAGAAGCTGCGAGACCTGGAGCTGGGAAAACCGCATCTTGTCAGCAATCTCAAGATTGTCCGAACCAAATATGGTGAGAGGGTTCTCATTGAAGTCGCCAACGAATTCGTCGTTTTCCTACCAGAGAGAATCTTCCACGTTTTCGAGCACGATACCAACGATCTCCTGAGAAAAACTGTGAAAACTGCCGAAGAGGGTCATCTAGCCTTGATTTTCCATGTTGGCAAATACAACAGTTTTGAATTCACGAATGTTTGATCACGGATACATCGATATTCTGATCCGAAGAAGCGCCGTCTCGACGTTAGTGAACCAGTGACTGTCGTTTATCGCAAAAAATGAATTTGAAACTTTTCCGAAATGTGACTAAAAAAATATGAACAATCAGTTTGAATAGTGGTCTTCATGATGTTATTCGCTATAGATTTTTGTGAAATATCATTATATTATGTATTATTCATGGAATATCTCGATAATTTATATTATAATACTATTGCGGCACTATATTCAATTTGTAAGGGGTTTTTTTCATGAGAGGATAAATAAATAAAAAAATCATTTGCGTTAACCTGGGTGTATGTGTGTCTCATTTATTCAAATAAAACGTTGCGTTTACATAGAGCATGATACACGTTAAGCCAACTCTTCAACGACTTTACATTTTCAGTAGCACAGTTAAATTCTGCGATATGAGAATGATGAGGACATCTGGTCAAAGGTAAAATTGTTGGTAGTTTTCGCAGCGAAGGGCAATCGAGCGTTTCCAAGTCAACGATGGAGGATGCTGATGACTCATCCATGATACTGGTTAACCATCTTTTCTTCTCTAAGCCTTTTACGTAAACGGTTCGAGCAGGTTTCAAGATGTCTTCGATTATCGTTTTAGCTTTTCCATAGGGTAACGTGCCCGAATCCCAAGACAATCCATGGAAGTTTCGTTGGAGCCATGAATTCATAATTTTGTATTTCACTGGTAATCCTGCCCATGCACACGGCGGTGCGAAGAGGAACGTCGATGGTTGAGTTGCTTTTTCTTCGTTGACTGCTATTACAGCAATTTCTTTCAGCACGAACTGGTCGATCGGTTGCTTGAACCCTTGAATATCAAAAATCAAGTCCATCTCGAACGGCAACTGACGAGTGAATTTATGAAGCGGGCCTTTTATACCAATTTTCTCACCCCACCACTGATCGGATTATATTCTACTATTCGATCGTGCAAAATCAAACAGTATGCAGATGTTTCAGCAGGGAAATTATCCTTTGCCTCAAATTCTACACGAACATCGACTGGACCAGTTTTCAATGAATCATTTTGCTTTGAACAATCAATTACGATTAAAGGGGCATATTGCAAAAATTCTTTCTTGTTTAATAGTGGTTCAGTTTCCTTATTGTAATAAGTAGATTGAAAATTCGCATACATCTCGTACAGCAAAGCATATTGGTTTTGATCGATATTGAGATTCAGACTACCATAGGGATAGCTTTGCGAATTCAAGTACAGTTTTACATCACTGATATTTCAATGATCAAAATGACTTGCATTCTTATCGAGCTTGTTTTTTCTGCCCGTTTGAAATCCTAAAATTACATATCGAGGCTTCTCTAGCTGCGAAGATGTCTTGACCGTCCACACGTGCTTCGTGGTAGTGAGGAGTAGTGGATACTTGTATAATTCCCAAGTTCGAAAACTTATTGGAATCGGAGCATCTTTAGCAATAAAATTTAATAACTTGATTTTTCTTTGATGGGAAATTGTTACATATGGTAAACGCCATTCCACTTTATGTATGGGAATTTTAAATTCTTCAGCAGCCGTTTGTATTACTGCGTTCGCATCACTTTTTGATCGAGATAAAATCAATTCATGTTTAGCATTGGTGACAATCTTGTGATAATCTTCGGCGAATCCAAATATTAAGCTAAGAGGTATGCATACATCAAAGTAACCATCGCTCGTCAACTTTCTACTTTCTTCAACGTCTAACAAGCCAGTATTTTCCATCAACGAGCTTTGACCAGGATTCCGAGATACATAACTTTTCATTAAACTCGTTAGACCAACATTTTTGTTTCGATCGATTTCTATACCGTTAAGTTCGTATCGCACTTCTTCGAACAGGTGGCAAATAGCATTGTTCACGAGATTCGTCGTATCAGTAGTGATATTTCCTGCAGCTTTGACGAGTTTTCCGCTCATGTGCAGCGAGCTCTTGCTAGGTAGTACGCTGAGATCTTGATGCTGTACAGCTATTCTTATTTCATCACTGTTATTGAAAGTTGATGATGCATAAGGCTGGTGAGCATGAATCTCACAGTGTGCGATAGATTCATCGAAGACGATGGGCGTTTGAATATTTATCACTTCCTCTGCCATCGTATGCAGCAACAGACACAAAGTACGTGGAGTCGGTTTACAATTTTTTTCCTCCGCGATTGACTTTGAATCCGAGGTTCTTTAGAAGCTGCACGTTCTGATGTGTTAGCACCTTGAGAGCAGGTCGCCGACTGATTTGATTCGCGCATTGTGGCTTATTATTATAATTGAGAGGCTTTGCATGGAAAACGATACCCATTCTTATTTACGCTGATTTTATATGTAACCGTATTGTTATAACTTCGCCACGGAAGTTCACTAAATCGCCGTCCTGATCCACTATTCGCAATTGAATGTGATCAATTGTTTTACCGATAATTGGCAGATAGATGACGTGTGAAGGGACCTCGATGATTTTATATCCAGGCGGTACGGATGGAAAAAATTCGTGAATCGTGTGTACTTTTCGCTCGTTAATGTACGCTCCGGTCGTAAGATTACATTCGACTCGTAAAGCGTTAACTTTGAGAATGGCTACCGGGAGGTCGGACTCGTGGTTTTTATTAGCTTTGAGAATACGTCGAGTAAATCCTAATAACCTTCCAACAGAATCTTCAGGTGTAAAGATTATGTCACGGTTACACCTAATTTGACTGCGCAGGGTATTATTGTTTGGTTTGATTTCGATTGTAACTTTTTTATCAATCAACGATTGCTTCACATAATTCTCGATATCCTCAAGTTCATAACTACCAGTAGGCACACTTATAACCTCCGTACCAATGTGAATTTTATTGTTACCAACGTCTATGTTGGGGATCGAGTTGAACGTTAACAATTCCACAAGCCTTAGAGTATAGTTTTTATGTGGAGAAAGTTCAATACGGGGGAAATATTGAGCCTCGAGAATGGATGACGTCCCAGATATGGTCAACGTAAAAGTATCATTCATGATGACTGATTGACAACTAAATGTAAATCATCGTGATATGGGTTTATATAGGGAATATTTGTTTTTTCTATCTAGCTGATTACAAAGAAACTTCAAGCACAAATGTCCACATTCTACTGCATCATAGTCTTGGTACCGATTATAGTTATAGTTAACGCTACCAACTCCTGCATAACCGATGAATTCAATGGGCGGTTGAAGATCCCCGAAACTATCGAAATACGTTACTTCGTTATTAGTTTTTTTATATGCCACCCAGTGTGTACCAGGACCATCATTATCATCGAGATTAATGATTGCTGATTCATCTTTGAATGCTCCGCTTTTGGGCAATGCATTTCGTATGAAAACGCCCCGGAAATGTGGGATCTTCATAATTTTAGCATACTTTGATATATCGGTATCGGTTAGGGGGCGACGTGGTAGCGTTACTTCACGTTTTTTGATGCCACAAAAAGACCAAATCCTTTTTTGTACGGTTTCAGATGCAATCCTTTACCCAATGCTATAGCTTCCATTGTTTTATTATGCCTCTTGTTTTCTTTCAATTCACGATTAGCTGCTTGAGCAGCGTTTACAGCTTTAGCTATGCTTGCAGCACCACCCGACAGAGCTCCAGCAGCGCTGAGACCAGCGAAAATAGGTACGAGAAATGGTAGGAATCCCCCTACTTTCTTTGGCACTGGCAGAATACGAGGTGTACGCAATTTACTTTTCCCACCGACTTTTTTTATTGCCGCTCGCGCACCCTTCAGAGCTGATTCGAAGAGTACACGTGAATTATCGCTCTGTGCCATCTTTTTTTTAGCAGCTCCGATTATTGTTTTCAGTCCAACGCTGCTCGGTTTCTTGAGCCCCATACCCAATTTCCTTTTAGCCTTCATTATTTTTGTGACGCTCCACGCTGCAGCTTTTTCACCAACGCTTGCGTCGTGGGCTGATACACGTTTCCAAGCCCTCTTAGCTAAAATCTTGTCAGCCGCGTGTCGAGCTTCGAGGTTTTCACGATTTTTCGAGTAAGCAATATCGTGTTCCCTGCAAGCTGCGTCTAGAGGATTGATACCGGGATCACCGCGAGCTAGACGTTCCGCTAGCCTCGTGCCTGGTCCACAGTATTGATAACCAGGCAGATGCAATTCAACAGGAAGTTTGTTTATTAATCCGTTGACTAAACCCTTGCCACGCTTTTTTTTCATGCGATCGTTTACAATCATTATCATCATCCGGAGGATGATTAACTACTAAACATTTTAATATTATTAGCCTCTTTTTATACAATTTCACGTCAGTCGTGAACATCATGAGGTTCAAGAAACAATCGGTCGATCTACCCGTCATGAATTTTGATCGATTCATGGAGCAACAAGATGATCGAAAAAAACATGGTAATTTATTACCGAATAGCGTTCGTGCGGTATTTTGTGGACCATCGAATTGTGGAAAAACGAACGCCCTACTAACCCTCATAACTCACCCGAACGGATTGCGTTTTGAAAACGTTTACATTTATTCAAAATCGCTAAAACAACCGAAATATCAGTTACTGGAAAAATTACTGCAATCCATCGATGGTATTGAATATTTTCCCTTCAATGAGCACGAACACGTTGTGCCACCTAACGATGCAAAGCCAAACTCCATATTTGCTTTCGATGATGCAGCCTGTGAGAAGCAAGATAATATTCGAGCTTATTTTTCCATGGGTAGGCATGAGAACGTCGACTGTTTTTATCTTTGTCAAACGTATGCTCGTATCCCAAAACATCTCGTGCGTGACAATGCAAATTTATTGATATTATTCAAACAGGATGATATGAATCTCAGGCATGTATATAATGATCATGTGAATACCGATATGTCCTATGCTGATTTTAAAACGTTATGTTCATCCTGCTGGGCCGATAAGTATGGGTTTCTCATGATCGACAAAGATAGTGATCTTGATAACGGTAGATATCGAAAAGGATTCGACTGTTTTGCTCGTATTGGAAAGCAATAAGTATTCAGCAACGAGAAGATTGAGAAGCAGTAGCACCTTCGACTTCGTTCGCGCAACATGAAGAGTGAAAAGATTGACAAAGAAAGTGACGTTTTACGTCAAATAGTGGAAGCGAGTGATGTTATTCGTAAAAAGCATAGGGCGTTAAAGACTGGTCGAGAGGCTAATGAACATGCGATGCACGAAGCTTTCAAACCGATCGTTGATCCATTAGAAAAATTGGTTAATGTATCATACGCAACTAATGATCACAATAAAACATTAGCGAAAAACGAGGTTAAGAATGCACTCAAGGCTGAAATAGGGATGGATCTTAAAAATGAGATGAGGAATCGGATGAAAGATGAAATACATGAAAAACGTGAAAATCTGAGTGAAACGAGTTATAGCGATCAGGGAAATTTGTCTCGGAATGAATCTTTCAAGTCAGCATATGGTGATGAGTTATACTCCGACGATGAAGATGAAATCGATGATGCTGATCATAAAAATATTGCCGGTCCAACCGTTGAAGCGGATGAATTGATAAACAGATATCTCACGTTATTACGATCACAACAAAAGACTATCCTAGATTGTTCATATGGTGTGCGAATCCTATCCGGGGACAAGTTAATGATTGGTAATGCTCGAATAGATTTCCAACCAGATTCCTTTTCTTACGTTGGTGGTATCAAGTATGATAAAACTACCGGACTCGTTGAACTTTTGTTCAAAAAAGAGCCCGATGATTCGCTCATCAACCCTCAAGATTTAAAGAATTATAAAGCTATCATGATCGGAACTAACGCTCATAAAAAGTTTTACCGAGCTGATGAATCGATTCGTATAAGCAAAAGTTTGAAATTCAAACAATATATCGCAAAAATAATTGATGATCAGTCACACGTTGGTAAAGGCATGCCACAATACAAGGTAGCGACGAAAGAAGCAAAGTTCGATTATGTTCATTGGGATAATCCCAATGAGTTGGTCAACCGTCTTCGCCTACTCCTAGCATCTCAAGCGGCTGGCAATTCATCTCATACGAATGAAATCACATCGATTATCGAGGAATTACGCGAAGCTGGAATCATTTATTAAGCCGTTGAGCATTTGCAAGATGACCATTTGCAAAATGAGTGTCGATGTGCTCGGACGTCAGTTGGATAAGAGTGTGATTGTTAAGAATCGCGGACTTCCCGGCAATTCGAGCATTGGATTTAAATTAACATCGAATGATCAGTATGACATGCAAAACAGGAAACTCTGTAACGTGACAGATCCTGAACATCCGAGTGATGCAGCTACGTTGAATATTTTACACAAAAAATTGCACGGTACCGTTAAAAATTTGCGAAAAGAAATCAATGATAGTAATCAATTATTGGTTCAGGGTCTTGAGCAGTTAGTGCAAAATATTATAAAAACTCTGAAAGTTGATCTTGCGGATATAAAAGATTTAACCATTCGTAATACCGACGCAATATCCGACGTGGACACTCGATTACATGCCATCGAGAATGAGCGTGCACAAAAAAGCACTGGTGGACGAACTGCATAAGCCTGTTCGTCGGAACTATCCTCGATGTCATGTTGACATTCGAGGATTTGATGAGACTTGGCAAGCTGATCTCGTTGATATGTCAGCTTACGCAAGCGAAAACAATAAATACAAATATCTCCTGACAATTATCGATGTATTCTCGAAATTTGCGTGGGTCGTGCCAATAAAGAGTAAGACTGGAGTCGATACTGCTGCCGCAATGAAGTCTATACTTACTCAAGGACGTGTACCATCGAAATTACACGTTGATAATGGCAGGGAATTTTACAATAAAAATTTCCAATCGCTCATGAAGAAATACAATATTCACATGTACTCTACATTCAGCAATTTAAAAGCTTCAATTTGCGAACGATTCAATCGTACGTTGAAAAACAAAATGTGAAAACAGTTTAGCTTACGCGGAACTTACAAGTGGACAGATACTTTGGATGATTTAGTGTTATCTTATAACAACACGATTCATCGTACCATTGGCATGAAACCAAAGGACGTTTCAATCGAGAATGCTAAAATTTTATTGCATCGAGTATACAAAAAACGTAAAATTAATAATACTGCGAAAAGCAAGTTTAAAGTGGATGATAAAGTTCGAATTAGCAAATATAAGAATGTTTTTGCCAAAGGATATACACCCAATTGGACAACTGAAATATTTACAATCACCGAAGTAGTGAAAACTAATCCAGTCACGTATAAATTAAAAGATTATAATAATAAACCGATTGCAGGTGGTTTCTATGAGCCTGAGCTCCTGAGCGCTAAATATTCGGATATATATTTAATTGAAAAAGTTTTGAAAAAACGATCGAACAGACTCTACGTAAAATGGTTAGGTTTCGATAATTCTCATAATTCTTGGGTCGAAGAATCAGAGTTGTGAGTCCCCATGTCGATATATAGCTGGTAGTTCATAGAAATACATACAGATTTTATTTCCATCGTGCATGGTTATAATATTGTTTTATTTACAGCTTCATACATAATATGTCGAACATAATAGTGGTTAGTGTAGTGGATAATAATGTATAATATAATGTATTTAATATTTTTTTTTTCCCTTCTAAAACTCGAAACTGTCATTGAAATTGTTTTCACCAGGTGGTGAATCTTCCTCCGGACATGATCGATATCCTGTAAATGAAATGAATGAATTAATACAGTTATAACGTTATTGATAACCAGTGTTCAATCGTTTATTTTTTACCTGAATCATTGGCGTCACTCGAGAGAATGACTCTATCCTCATCATCATCATAATCATCGTTACCGGAGTTGTTTCGGTAATAGATCGGAGAATCATAGGCAAATTCTTCGTCTCTTCGTTTTTGTTGTTGTCGTTGCCATTGTTGTTGTTGTTGTTGTTGTTGTTGTTGTTGTTGTTGTTGTTGTTGTTGTTGTTGTTGTTGTTGTCGTTGTTGTTGTTGTTGTTGTTGTCGTCGTCGTCGTCGTTGTCGTCGTCGTTCTTCTTCTTCTTCTTCTTCTTCTTCTTCCTCGCTGGTGTCCATAAGAAGACGACGGCGAGCTCGTTCGTTCGCTTCTCGCGATACCTCATCGTGATGAACAGTATGACGACGACGTTTCCGGATACAGATCCAGCCATCCATTGGTGGTGGTGATGATGATGATGATGATGGCGGTGGTGGTGGTGTTCCCATCAAGTGTGGTTTTAACACCGGGACCATGCGACCATTTATATAAATATAATTGTCGGCAATCCCATGATTGAAAACCGACGAATTCGGTTGAGGAGAATCATGAGGGGGACCCCAATCTTCCGA
>CAVLEH010000071.1:0-46720 GCA_963662125.1 Diplazon laetatorius | reverse complement strand
GGCGAACGGTTCGTTCGAAATGCTCGATTTTGCAAAAATCACACATAGTTGGATAAAACTAAGGTTTTTCACACGTTTCCAACCAGAAACAACCATTTTTGTAGCTGGGAACGACGATTCGACGAATTCGGTCGAAATCGATGTTGCGAACGACCAAACCGTTTGCGATCGGTCGAAATGCATGAAATTCCTCCATTTGCACGGAATTAACGCATTTCAACCGTTTCGAGCAAGAAAGTCACGGAAGTTTGGCTGCAATAGCGTAACATTGGTGTTCTGAACGGAAACTTCGACGAACTCACGATACCCTCGAATCTTGTCGAAAACGACGTTACGGGCGAACGGTTCGTTCGAAATGCTCGATTTTGCAAAAATCACACATAGTTGGATGAAACTAAGGTTTTTCACACGTTTCCAACCAGAAACAACCATTTTTGTAGCTGGGAACGACGATTCGACGAATTTGGTCGAAATCGATGTTGCGAACGACCAAACCGTTTGCGATCGGTCGAAATGCATGAAATTCCTTCATTTGCACGGAATTAACGCATTTCAACCGTTTCGAGCAAGAAAGTCACGGAAGTTTGGCTGCAATAGCGTAACATTGGTGTTTTGAACGGAAACTTCGACGAATCACGATACCCTCGAATCTTGTCGAAAACGACGTTACGGGCGAACGGTTCGTTCGAAATGCTCGATTTTGCAAAAATCACACATAGTTGGATGAAACTAAGGTTTTTCACACGTTTCCAACCAGAAACAACCATTTTTGTAGCTGGGAAAGAAGATTCGACGAATTTGGTCGAAATCGATGTTGCGAACGACCAAACCGTTTGCGATCGGTCGAAATGCATGAAATTCCTTCATTTGCACGGAATTAACGCATTTCAACCGTTTCGAGCAAGAAAGTCACGGAAGTTTGGCTGCAATAGCATAACATTGGTGTTTTGAACGGAAACTTCGACGAACTCACGATACCCTCGAATCTTGTCGAAAACGACGTTACGGGCAAACGGTTCATTCGAAATGCTCGATTTTGCAAAAATCACACATAGTTGGATGAAACTAAGGTTTTTCACACGTTTCCAACCAGAAACAACCATTTTTGTAGCTGGGAACGACGATTCGACGAATTTGGTCGAAATCGATGTTGCGAACGACCAAACCGTTTGCGATCGGTCGAAATGCATGAAATTCCTTCATTTGCACGGAATTAACGCATTTCAACCGTTTCGAGCAAGAAAGTCACGGAAGTTTGGCTGCAATAGCGTAACATTGGTGTTTTGAACGGAAACTTCGACGAACTCACGATACCCTCGAATCTTGTCGAAAACGACGTTACGGGCGAACGGTTCGTTCGAAATGCTCGATTTTGCAAAAATCACACATAGTTGGATGAAACTAAGGTTTTTCACACGTTTCCAACCAGAAACAACCATTTTTGTAGCTGGGAAAGAAGATTCGACAAATTTGGTCGAAATCGATGTTGCGAACGACCAAACCGTTTGCGATCGGTCGAAATGCATGAAATTCCTTCATTTGCACGGAATTAACGCTTTTCAACCGTTCCGAGCAAGAAAGTCACGGAAGTTTGGCTGCAATAGCGTAACATTGGTGTTTTGAACGGAAACTTCGACGAACACGATACCCTCGAATCTTGTCGAAAACGACGTTACGGGCAAACGGTTCGTTCGAAATGCTCGATTTTGCAAAAATCACACATAGTTGGATGAAACTAAGGTTTTTCACACGTTTCCAACCAGAAACAACCATTTTTGTAGCTGGGAACGATGATTCGACGAATTTGGTCGAAATCGATGTTGCGAACGACCAAACCGTTTGCGATCGGTCGAAATGCATGAAATTCCTTCATTTGCACGGAATTAACGCATTTCAACCGTCTCGAGCAAGAAAGTCACGGAAGTTTGGCTGCAATAGCGTAACATTGGTGTTTTGAACGGAAACTTCGACGAACTCACGATACCCTCGAATCTTGTCGAAAACGACGTTAAGGGCAAACGGTTCGTTCGAAATGCTCGATTTTGCAAAAATCACACATAGTTGGATGAAACTAAGGTTTTTCACACGTTTCCAACCAGAAACAACCATTTTTGTAGCTGGGAACGACGATTCGACGAATTTGGTCGAAATCGATGTTGCGAACGACCAAACCGTTTGCGATCGGTCGAAATGCATGAAATTCCTTCATTTGCACGGAATTAACGCATTTCAACCGTTTCGAGCAAGAAAGTCAAGGAAGTTTGGCTGCAATAGCGTAACATTGGTGTTTTGAACGGAAACTTCGACGAACTCACGATACTCTCGAATCTTGTCGAAAACGACGTTACGGGCGAACGGTTCGTTCGAAATGCTCGATTTTGCAAAAATCACACATAGTTGGATGAAACTAAGGTTTTTCACACGTTTCCAACCAGAAACAACCATTTTTGTAGCTGGGAACGACGATTCGACGAATTTGGTCGAAATCGATGTTGCGAACGACCAAACCGTTTGCGATCGGTCGAAATGCATGAAATTCCTTCATTTGCACGGAATTAACGCATTTCAACCGTTTCGAGCAAGAAAGTCACGGAAGTTTGGCTGCAATAGCGTAACATTGGTGTTTTGAACGGAAACTTCGACGAACTCACGATACCCTCCAATCTTGTCGAAAACGACGTTACGGGTGAACGGTTCGTTCGAAATGCTCGATTTTGCAAAAATCACACATAGTTGGATGAAACTAAGGTTTTTCACACGTTTCCAACCAGAAACAACCACTTTTGTAGCTGGGAAAGAAGATTCGACAAATTTGGTCGAAATCGATGTTGCGAACGACCAAACCGTTTGCGATCGGTCGAAATGCATGAAATTCCTTCATTTGCACGGAATTAACGCTTTTCAACCGTTCCGAGCAAGAAAGTCACGGAAGTTTGGCTGCAATAGCGTAACATTGGTGTTTTCAACGGAAACTTCGACGAACTCACGATACCCTCCAATCTTGTCGAAAACGACGTTACGGGCGAACGGTTCGTTCGAAATGCTCGATTTTGCAAAAATCACACATAGTTGGATGAAACTAAGGTTTTTCACACGTTTCCAACCAGAAACAACCATTTTTGTAGCTGGGAAAGAAGATTCGACAAATTTGGTCGAAATCGATGTTGCGAACGACCAAACCGTTTGCGATCGGTCGAAATGCATGAAATTCCTTCATTTGCACGGAATTAACGCTTTTCAACCGTTCCGAGCAAGAAAGTCACGAAAGTTTGGCTGCAATAGCGTAACATTGGTGTTTTGAACGGAAACTTCGACGAACTCACGATACCCTCGAATCTTGTCGAAAACGACGTTAAGGGCGAACGGTTCGTTCGAAATGCTCGATTTTGCAAAAATCACACATAGTTGGATGAAACTAAGGTTTTTCACACGTTTCCAACCAGAAACAACCATTTCTGTAGCCGGGAAAGAAGATTCGACAAATTTGGTCGAAATCGATGTTGCGAACGACCAAACCGTTTGCGATCGGTCGAAATGCATGAAATTCCTTCATTTGCACGGAATTAACGCATTTCAACCGTTTCGAGCAAGAAAGTCAAGGAAGTTTGGCTGCAATAGCGTAACATTGGTGTTTTGAACGGAAACTTCGACGAACTTACGATACCCTCGAATCTTGTCGAAAACGATGTTACGGGCGAACGGTTCGTTCGAAATGCTCGATTTTGCAAAAATCACACATAGTTGGATGAAACTAAGGTTTTTCACACGTTTCCAACCAGAAACAACCATTTTTGTAGCTGGGAACGACGATTCGACGAATTTGGTCGAAATCGATGTTGCGAACGACCAAACCGTTTGCGATCGGTCGAAATGCATGAAATTCCTTCATTTGCACGGAATTAACGCATTTCAACCGTTTCGAGCAAGAAAGTCACGGAAGTTTGGCTGCAATAGCGTAACATTGGTGTTTTGAACGGAAACTTCGACGAACTCACGATACCCTCGAATCTTGTCGAAAACGACGTTACGGGCGAACGGTTCGTTCGAAATGCTCGATTTTGCAAAAATCACACATAGTTGGATGAAACTAAGGTTTTTCACACGTTTCCAACCAGAAACAACCATTTTTGTAGCTGGGAACGACGATTCGACGAATTTGGTCGAAATCGATGTTGCGAACGACCAAACCGTTTGCGATCGGTCGAAATGCATGAAATTCCTTCATTTGCACGGAATTAACGCATTTCGACCGTTTCGAGCAAGAAAGTCACGGAAGTTTGGCTGCAATAGCGTAACATTGGTGTTTTGAACGGAAACTTCGACGAACTCACGATACCCTCGAATCTTGTCGAAAACGACGTTACGGGCGAACGGTTCGTTCGAAATGCTCGATTTTGCAAAAATCACACATAGTTGGATGAAACTAAGGTTTTTCACACGTTTCCAACCAGAAACAACCTATTTTGTAGCTGGGAACGACGATTCGACGAATTTGGTCGAAATCGATGTTGCGAACGACCAAACCGTTTGCGATCGGTCGAAATGCATGAAATTCCTTCATTTGCACGGAATTAACGCATTTCAACCGTTTCGAGCAAGAAAGTCACGGAAGTTTGGCTGCAATAGCGTAACATTGGTGTTTTGAACGGAAACTTCGACGAATCACGATACCCTCGAATCTTGTCGAAAACGACGTTACGGGCGAACGGTTCGTTCGAAATGCTCGATTTTGCAAAAATCACACATAGTTGGATGAAACTAAGGTTTTTCACACGTTTCCAACCAGAAACAACCATTTTTGTAGCTGGGAAAGAAGATTCGACGAATTTGGTCGAAATCGATGTTGCGAACGACCAAACCGTTTGCGATCGGTCGAAATGCATGAAATTCCTTCATTTGCACGGAATTAACGCATTTCAACCGTTTCGAGCAAGAAAGTCACGGAAGTTTGGCTGCAATAGCGTAACATTGGTGTTTTGAACGGAAACTTCGACGAACTCACGATACCCTCGAATCTTGTCGAAAACGACGTTACGGGCAAACGGTTCGTTCGAAATGCTCGATTTTGCAAAAATCACACATAGTTGGATGAAACTAAGGTTTTTCACACGTTTCCAACCAGAAACAACCATTTTTGTAGCTGGGAACGACGATTCGACGAATTTGGTCGAAATCGATGTTGCGAACGACCAAACCGTTTGCGATCGGTCGAAATGCATGAAATTCCTTCATTTGCACGGAATTAACGCATTTCAACCGTTTCGAGCAAGAAAGTCACGGAAGTTTGGCTGCAATAGCGTAACATTGGTGTTTTGAACGGAAACTTCGACGAACTCACGATACCCTCGAATCTTGTCGAAAACGACGTTACGGGCGAACGGTTCGTTCGAAATGCTCGATTTTGCAAAAATCACACATAGTTGGATGAAACTAAGGTTTTTTACACGTTTCCAACCAGAAACAACCATTTTTGTAGCTGGGAAAGAAGATTCGACAAATTTGGTCGAAATCGATGTTGCGAACGACCAAACCGTTTGCGATCGGTCGAAATGCATGAAATTCCTTCATTTGCACGGAATTAACGCATTTCAACCGTTTCGAGCAAGAAAGTCACGGAAGTTTGGCTGCAATAGCGTAACATTGGTGTTTTGAACGGAAACTTCGACGAACTCACGATACCCTCGAATCTTGTCGAAAACGATGTTACGGGCGAACGGTTCGTTCGAAATGCTCGATTTTGCAAAAATCACACATAGTTGGATAAAACTAAGGTTTTTCACACGTTTCCAACCAGAAACAACCATTTTTGTAGCTGGGAACGACGATTCGACGAATTTGGTCGAAATCGATGTTGCGAACGACCAAACCGTTTGCGATCGGTCGAAATGCATGAAATTCCTCCATTTGCACGGAATTAACGCATTTCAACCGTTTCGAGCAAGAAAGTCACGGAAGTTTGGCTGCAATAGCGTAACATTGGTGTTTTGAACGGAAACTTCGACGAACTCACGATACCCTCGAATCTTGTCGAAAACGACGTTACGGGCGAACGGTTCGTTCGAAATGCTCGATTTTGCAAAAATCACACATAGTTGGATGAAACTAAGGTTTTTTACACGTTTCCAACCAGAAACAACCATTTTTGTAGCTGGGAACGACGATTCGACGAATTTGGTCGAAATCGATGTTGCGAACGACCAAACCGTTTGCGATCGGTCGAAATGCATGAAATTCCTTCATTTGCACGGAATTAACGCATTTCAACCGTTTCGAGCAAGAAAGTCACGGAAGTTTGGCTGCAATAGCGTAACATTGGTGTTTTGAACGGAAACTTCGACGAATCACGATACCCTCGAATCTTGTGGAAAACGACGTTACGGGCGAACGGTTCGTTCGAAATGCTCGATTTTGCAAAAATCACACATAGTTGGATGAAACTAAGGTTTTTCACACGTTTCCAACCAGAAACAACCATTTTTGTAGCTGGGAAAGAAGATTCGACGAATTTGGTCGAAATCGATGTTGCGAACGACCAAACCGTTTGCGATCGGTCGAAATGCATGAAATTCCTTCATTTGCACGGAATTAACGCATTTCAACCGTTTCGAGCAAGAAAGTCACGGAAGTTTGGCTGCAATAGCGTAACATTGGTGTTTTGAACGGAAACTTCGACGAACTCACGATACCCTCGAATCTTGTCGAAATCGACGTTACGGGCAAACGGTTCATTCGAAATGCTCGATTTTGCAAAAATCACACATAGTTGGATGAAACTAAGGTTTTTCACACGTTTCCAACCAGAAACAACCATTTTTGTAGCTGGGAACGACGATTCGACGAATTTGGTCGAAATCGATGTTGCGAACGACCAAACCGTTTGCGATCGGTCGAAATGCATGAAATTCCTTCATTTGCACGGAATTAACGCATTTCAACCGTTTCGAGCAAGAAAGTCACGGAAGTTTGGCTGCAATAGCGTAACATTGGTGTTTTGAACGGAAACTTCGACGAACTCACGATACCCTCGAATCTTGTCGAAAACGACGTTACGGGCGAACGGTTCGTTCGAAATGCTCGATTTTGCAAAAATCACACATAGTTGGATGAAACTAAGGTTTTTCACACGTTTCCAACCAGAAACAACCATTTTTGTAGCTGGGAAAGAAGATTCGACAAATTTGGTCGAAATCGATGTTGCGAACGACCAAACCGTTTGCGATCGGTCGAAATGCATGAAATTCCTTCATTTGCACGGAATTAACGCTTTTCAACCGTTCCGAGCAAGAAAGTCACGGAAGTTTGGCTGCAATAGCGTAACATTGGTGTTTTGAACGGAAACTTCGACGAACACGATACCCTCGAATCTTGTCGAAAACGACGTTACGGGCAAACGGTTCGTTCGAAATGCTCGATTTTGCAAAAATCACACATAGTTGGATGAAACTAAGGTTTTTCACACGTTTCCAACCAGAAACAACCATTTTTGTAGCTGGGAACGACGATTCGACGAATTTGGTCGAAATCGATGTTGCGAACGACCAAACCGTTTGCGATCGGTCGAAATGCATGAAATTCCTTCATTTGCACGGAATTAACGCATTTCAACCGTCTCGAGCAAGAAAGTCACGGAAGTTTGGCTGCAATAGCGTAACATTGGTGTTTTGAACGGAAACTTCGACGAACTCACGATACCCTCGAATCTTGTCGAAAACGACGTTAAGGGCAAACGGTTCGTTCGAAATGCTCGATTTTGCAAAAATCACACATAGTTGGATGAAACTAAGGTTTTTCACACGTTTCCAACCAGAAACAACCATTTTTGTAGCTGGGAACGACGATTCGACGAATTTGGTCGAAATCGATGTTGCGAACGACCAAACCGTTTGCGATCGGTCGAAATGCATGAAAGTCCTTCATTTGCACGGAATTAACGCATTTCAACCGTTTCGAGCAAGAAAGTCAAGGAAGTTTGGCTGCAATAGCGTAACATTGGTGTTTTGAACGGAAACTTCGACGAACTCACGATACCCTCGAATCTTGTCGAAAACGACGTTACGGGCGAACGGTTCGTTCGAAATGCTCGATTTTGCAAAAATCACACATAGTTGGATGAAACTAAGGTTTTTCACACGTTTCCAACCAGAAACAACCATTTTTGTAGCTGGGAAAGAAGATTCGACGAATTTGCTCGAAATCGATGTTGCGAACGACCAAACCGTTTGCGATCGGTCGAAATGCATGAAATTCCTTCATTTGCACGGAATGAACGCATTTCAACCGTTTCGAGCAAGAAAGTCACGGAAGTTTGGCTGCAATAGCGTAACATTGGTGTTTTGAACGGAAACTTCGACGAACTCACGATACCCTCGAATCTTGTCGAAAACGACGTTACGGGCGAACGGTTCGTTCGAAATGCTCGATTTTGCAAAAATCACACATAGTTGGATGAAACTAAGGTTTTTCACACGTTTCAAACCAGAAACAACCATTTTTGTAGCTGGGAAAGAAGATTCGACGAATTTGGTCGAAATCGATGTTGCGAACGACCAAACCGTTTGCGATCGGTCGAAATGCATGAAATTCCTTCATTTGCACGGAATGAACGCATTTCAACCGTTTCGAGCAAAAAAGTCACGGAAGTTTGACTGCAATAGTGTAACATTGGTGTTTTGAACGGAAACTTCGACGAACTCACGATACCCTCAAATCTTGTCGAAAACGACGTTACGGGCGAACGGTTCGTTCGAAATGCTCGATTTTGCAAAAATCACACATAGTTGGATGAAACTAAGGTTTTTCACACGTTTCAAACCAGAAACAACCATTTTTGTAGCTGGGAAAGAAGATTCGACGAATTTGGTCGAAATCGATGTTGCGAACGACCAAACCGTTTGCGATCGGTCGAAATGCATGAAATTCCTTCATTTGCACGGAATGAACGCATTTCAACCGTTTCGAGCAAGAAAGTCACGGAAGTTTGACTGCAATAGTGTAACATTGGTGTTTTGAACGGAAACTTCGACGAATTCACGATACCCTCAAATCTTGTCGAAAACGACGTTACGGGCGAACGGTTCGTTCAAAATGCTCGATTTTGCAAAAATCACACATAGTTGGATGAAACTAAGGTTTTTCACACGTTTCCAACCAGAAACAACCATTTTTGTAGCTGGGAAAGAAGATTTGACGAATTTGGTCGAAATCGATGTTGCGAACGACCAAACCGTTTGCGATCGGTCGAAATGCATGAAATTCCTTCATTTGCACGGAATGAACGCATTTCAACCGTTTCGAGCAAGAAAGTCACGGAAGTTTGACTGCAATAGCGTAACATTGGTGTTTTGAACGGAAACTTCGACGAACTCACGATACCCTCGAATCTTGTCGAAAACGACGTTACGGGCGAACGGTTCGTTCGAAATGCTCGATTTTGCAAAAATCACACATACCCATATAGCATTTTGACATACATTTGATATCCATTGTATATACTCCTAAGGATATTGAATATCCTATGTATATACCGGTATACCGCAGCGTATATCTAATGGATATCCATTGTATCAGCAAAGGAGACACTTTCTTATATCCATTGCATATACATTGTATATACTCGCGTATATGCATAGTATGTCCATCGGATATACGGTATATACGCGTATATACGATGAACATACTCTGCATATACACGGGGACATCATATGTATATACAATGTACTAAAAAACTGTCTCGCAGGTATATAAAGAAAGGAAAAAAAAATAGGGGACGCGGGGACTCGATCCAGGGTTCTCGCGGTTACTAGTCCGGCGCGCTGCTCACTGCGCTACGCCGACTTCGATGAATATGGTATTATTGATCTCTCATAAAAGCTAACCATTGTGACTTAGGAACTTCGCGAAGTAAAGTCGGAGTTCGCATGTACAAGTATATATGGACTATATACAGACCATGTCGTCTATATATAGACTTTATATAGTCTATATATAGACTATATAGAGTCTATAAATAACCTATATATAAATTGTATTTTCCCAATTCCATATATAGTTTATATATAATTTTCTTACTTGGGTGTTGATAGCTTGATTTTTTTTATGGACATGTATAGATATACATTGGATATTATATGAATATGTCGATGAAACACGTTCACATAAGAGTATTTGGCGTATATCCATATAATGTGCAATGGACACCCGTGCAGGTATATACATGCATGTAAGTCGTATAGATATCCATAGAACACCTTTTCCGGTATGTCGACATAAGAGTTTTTGCCGCATGTCCATACGATATATTTTGAACGTTCGTGCATGTATATACATGTATGTAAGTCGTATGGATATCCATAGAACATCCGGTGCTGTATGTCCACATAAGGGTATTTTCCGTATATCCATACAATGTGCTTTAAACGTTCGTGCATGTATATACATGCATGTAAGTCGTATGGATATCCATGGAACATCTGGTGCTGTATGTCCACTTAAGGGTATTTCCCGTATATCCATACAATGTGCTTTAAACGTTCGTGCATGTACATACATGCATGTAAGTCGTATGGATATCCATAGGATATACAGGATATCTTTTTCACATTATGGATATCCAATGGATATACATGGAACATTTGGTGCTATATGGGTAGTTGGATGAAACTAAGGTTTTTCACACGTTTCCAACCAGAAACAACCATTTTTGTAGCTGGGAAAGAAGATTTGACGAATTTGGTCGAAATCGATGTTGCGAACGACCAAACCGTTTGCGATCGGTCGAAATGCATGAAATTCCTTCATTTGCACGGAATGAACGCATTTCAACCGTTTCGAGCAAGAAAGTCACGGAAGTTTGACTGCAATAGCGTAACATTGGTGTTTTGAACGGAAACTTCGACGAACTCACGATACCCTCGAATCTTGTCGAAAACGACGTTACGGGCGAACGGTTCGTTCGAAATGCTCGATTTTGCAAAAATCACACATAGTTGGATAAAACTAAGGTTTTTCACACGTTTCCAACCAGAAACAACCATTTTTGTAGCTGGGAACGAAGATTCGACGAATTTGGTCGAAATCGATGTTGCGAGCGACCAAACCGTTTGCGATCGGTCGAAATGCATGAAATTCCTTCATTTGCACGGAATGAACGCATTTAAACCGTTTCGAGCAAGAAAGTCACGGAAGTTTGGCTGCAATAGCGAAACATTGGTGTTTTGAACGGAAACTTCGAAGAACTCACGATACCCTCAAATCTTGTCGAAATCGACGTTACCGGCGAACGGTTTGTTCGAAATGCTCGATTTTGCAAAAATTACACAGAGTTGGATGAAACTAAGGTTTTTTACACGTTTCTAACCCGAAAAAACTATTTTTGTAGCTGGGAACGAAGATTCGACGAATTTGGTCGAAGTCGATGTTGCGAACGACCAAACCGTTAGCGATCGGTCGAAATGCATGAAATTTCTTCATTTGCACGGAATGAACGCATTTCAACCGTTTCGAGCAAGAAAGTCACGCAAGATTGGCTGCAATAGCGAAACATTGGTGTTTTGAACGGAAACTTCGACGAACTCACGATACCCTCAAATCATGTCGAAATCGACGTTACGGGCGAACGGTTTGTTCGAAATGCTCGATTTTGCAAAAATCACACATAGTTGGATGAAACTAAGGTTTTTCACACGTTTCCAACCCGAAACAACTATTTTTGTAGCTGGAAACGAAGATTCGACGAATTTGGTCAAAGTCGATGTCGCGAACGACCAAACCGTTTGCGATCGGTCGAAATGCATGAAATTCATTCATTTGCACGGAATGAACGCATTTCAACCGTTTCGAGCGAGAAAGTCACGGAAGTTTGGCTGCAATAGCGAATCATTGGTGTTTTGAACGGAAACTTCGACGAACTCACGATACCCTCGAATCTTGTCGAAAACGACGTTACGGGCGAACGGTTCGTTCGAAATGCTCGATTTTGCAAAAATCACACATAGTTGGATGAAACTAAGGTTTTTCACACGTTTCAAACCAGAAACAACCATTTTTGTAGCTGGGAAAGAAGATTCGACGAATTTGGTCGAAATCGATGTTGCGAACGACCAAACCGTTTGCGATCGGTCGAAATGCATGAAATTCCTTCATTTGCACGGAATGAACGCATTTCAACCGTTTCGAGCAAGAAAGTCACGGAAGTTTGACTGCAATAGTGTAACATTGGTGTTTCGAACGGAAACTTCGACGAACTCACGATACCCTCAAATCTTGTCGAAAACGACGTTACGGGCGAACGGTTCGTTCGAAATGCTCGATTTTGCAAAAATCACACATAGTTGGATGAAACTAAGGTTTTTCACACGTTTCCAACCAGAAACAACCATTTTTGTAGCTGGGAAAGAAGATTCGACGAATTTGGTCGACATCGATGTTGCGAACGACCAAACCGTTTGCGATCGGTCGAAATGCATGAAATTCCTTCATTTGCACGGAATGAACGCATTTCAACCGTTTCGAGCAAGAAAGTCACGGAAGTTTGGCTGCAATAGCGTAACATTGGTGTTTTGAACGGAAACTTCGACGAACTCACGATACCCTCGAATCTTGTCGAAAACGACGTTACGGGCGAACGGTTCGTTCGAAATGCTCGATTTTGCAAAAATCACACATAGTTGGATGAAACTAAGGTTTTTCACACGTTTCCAACCAGAAACAACCATTTTTGTAGCTGGGAAAGAAGATTCGACGAATTTGGTCGAAATCGATGTTGCGAACGACCAAACCGTTTGCGATCGGTCGAAATGCATGAAATTCCTTCATTTGCACGGAATAAACGCATTTCAACCGTTTCGAGCGAGAAAGTCACGGAAGTTTGGCTGCAATAGCGTAACATTGGTGTTTTGAACGGAAACTTCGACGAACTCACGATACCCTCGAATCTTGTCGAAAACGACGTTACGGGCGAACGGTTCGTTCGAAATGCTCGATTTTGCAAAAATCACATATAGTTGGATGAAACCAAGGTTTTTCACACGTTTCCAACCAGAAACAACCATTTTTGTAGCTGGGAAAGAAGATTCGACGAATTTGCTCGAAATCGATGTTGCGAACGACCAAACCGTTTGCGATCGGTCGAAATGCATGAAATTCCTTCATTTGCACGGAATGAACGCATTTCAACCGTTTCGAGCAAGAAAGTCACGGAAGTTTGGCTGCAATAGCGTAACATTGGTGTTTTGAACGGAAACTTCGACGAACTCACGATACCCTCGAATCTTGTCGAAAACGACGTTACGGGCGAACGGTTCGTTCGAAATGCTCGATTTTGCAAAAATCACACATAGTTGGATGAAACTAAGGTTTTTCACACGTTTCAAACCAGAAACAACCATTTTTGTAGCTGGGAAAGAAGATTCGACGAATTTGGTCGAAATCGATGTTGCGAACGACCAAACCGTTTGCGATCGGTCGAAATGCATGAAATTCCTTCATTTGCACGGAATGAACGCATTTCAACCGTTTCGAGCAAAAAAGTCACGGAAGTTTGACTGCAATAGTGTAACATTGGTGTTTTGAACGGAAACTTCGACGAACTCACGATACCCTCAAATCTTGTCGAAAACGACGTTACGGGCGAACGGTTCGTTCGAAATGCTCGATTTTGCAAAAATCACACATAGTTGGATGAAACTAAGGTTTTTCACACGTTTCAAACCAGAAACAACCATTTTTGTAGCTGGGAAAGAAGATTCGACGAATTTGGTCGAAATCGATGTTGCGAACGACCAAACCGTTTGCGATCGGTCGAAATGCATGAAATTCCTTCATTTGCACGGAATGAACGCATTTCAACCGTTTCGAGCAAGAAAGTCACGGAAGTTTGACTGCAATAGTGTAACATTGGTGTTTTGAACGGAAACTTCGACGAATTCACGATACCCTCAAATCTTGTCGAAAACGACGTTACGGGCGAACGGTTCGTTCAAAATGCTCGATTTTGCAAAAATCACACATAGTTGGATGAAACTAAGGTTTTTCACACGTTTCCAACCAGAAACAACCATTTTTGTAGCTGGGAAAGAAGATTTGACGAATTTGGTCGAAATCGATGTTGCGAACGACCAAACCGTTTGCGATCGGTCGAAATGCATGAAATTCCTTCATTTGCACGGAATGAACGCATTTCAACCGTTTCGAGCAAGAAAGTCACGGAAGTTTGACTGCAATAGCGTAACATTGGTGTTTTGAACGGAAACTTCGACGAACTCACGATACCCTCGAATCTTGTCGAAAACGACGTTACGGGCGAACGGTTCGTTCGAAATGCTCGATTTTGCAAAAATCACACATAGTTGGATGAAACTAAGGTTTTTCACACGTTTCCAACCAGAAACAACCATTTTTGTAGCTGGGAAAGAAGATTTGACGAATTTGGTCGAAATCGATGTTGCGAACGACCAAACCGTTTGCGATCGGTCGAAATGCATGAAATTCCTTCATTTGCACGGAATGAACGCATTTCAACCGTTTCGAGCAAGAAAGTCACGGAAGTTTGACTGCAATAGCGTAACATTGGTGTTTTGAACGGAAACTTCGACGAACTCACGATACCCTCGAATCTTGTCGAAAACGACGTTACGGGCGAACGGTTCGTTCGAAATGCTCGATTTTGCAAAAATCACACATAGTTGGATAAAACTAAGGTTTTTCACACGTTTCCAACCAGAAACAACCATTTTTGTAGCTGGGAACGAAGATTCGACGAATTTGGTCGAAATCGATGTTGCGAGCGACCAAACCGTTTGCGATCGGTCGAAATGCATGAAATTCCTTCATTTGCACGGAATGAACGCATTTAAACCGTTTCGAGCAAGAAAGTCACGGAAGTTTGGCTGCAATAGCGAAACATTGGTGTTTTGAACGGAAACTTCGAAGAACTCACGATACCCTCAAATCTTGTCGAAATCGACGTTACCGGCGAACGGTTTGTTCGAAATGCTCGATTTTGCAAAAATTACACAGAGTTGGATGAAACTAAGGTTTTTTACACGTTTCTAACCCGAAAAAACTATTTTTGTAGCTGGGAACGAAGATTCGACGAATTTGGTCGAAGTCGATGTTGCGAACGACCAAACCGTTAGCGATCGGTCGAAATGCATGAAATTCCTTCATTTGCACGGAATGAACGCATTTCAACCGTTTCGAGCAAGAAAGTCACGCAAGATTGGCTGCAATAGCGAAACATTGGTGTTTTGAACGGAAACTTCGACGAACTCACGATACCCTCAAATCATGTCGAAATCGACGTTACGGGCGAACGGTTTGTTCGAAATGCTCGATTTTGCAAAAATCACACATAGTTGGATGAAACTAAGGTTTTTCACACGTTTCCAACCCGAAACAACTATTTTTGTAGCTGGGAACGAAGATTCGACGAATTTGGTCAAAGTCGATGTCGCGAACGACCAAACCGTTTGCGATCGGTCGAAATGCATGAAATTCATTCATTTGCACGGAATGAACGCATTTCAACCGTTTCGAGCGAGAAAGTCACGGAAGTTTGGCTGCAATAGCGAATCATTGGTGTTTTGAACGGAAACTTCGACGAACTCACGATACCCTCGAATCTTGTCGAAAACGACGTTACGGGCGAACGGTTCGTTCGAAATGCTCGATTTTGCAAAAATCACACATAGTTGGATGAAACTAAGGTTTTTCACACGTTTCAAACCAGAAACAACCATTTTTGTAGCTGGGAAAGAAGATTCGACGAATTTGGTCGAAATCGATGTTGCGAACGACCAAACCGTTTGCGATCGGTCGAAATGCATGAAATTCCTTCATTTGCACGGAATGAACGCATTTCAACCGTTTCGAGCAAGAAAGTCACGGAAGTTTGACTGCAATAGTGTAACATTGGTGTTTCGAACGGAAACTTCGACGAACTCACGATACCCTCAAATCTTGTCGAAAACGACGTTACGGGCGAACGGTTCGTTCGAAATGCTCGATTTTGCAAAAATCACACATAGTTGGATGAAACTAAGGTTTTTCACACGTTTCCAACCAGAAACAACCATTTTTGTAGCTGGGAAAGAAGATTTGACGAATTTGGTCGAAATCGATGTTGCGAACGACCAAACCGTTTGCGATCAGTCGAAATGCATGAAATTCCTTCATTTGCACGGAATGAACGCATTTCAACCGTTTCGAGCAAGAAAGTCACGGAAGTTTGACTGCAATAGCGTAACATTGGTGTTTTGAACGGAAACTTCGACGAACTCACGATACCCTCGAATCTTGTCGAAAACGACGTTACGGGCGAACGGTTCGTTCGAAATGCTCGATTTTGCAAAAATCACACATAGTTGGATGAAACTAAGGTTTTTCACACGTTTCCAACCAGAAACAACCATTTTTGTAGCTGGGAAAGAAGATTCGACGAATTTGGTCGAAATCGATGTTGCGAACGACCAAACCGTTTGCGATCGGTCGAAATGCATGAAATTCCTTCATTTGCACGGAATGAACGCATTTCAACCGTTTCGAGCAAGAAAGTCACGGAAGTTTGGCTGCAATAGCGTAACATTGGTGTTTTGAACGGAAACTTCGACGAACTCACGATACCCTCGAATCTTGTCGAAAACGACGTTACGGGCGAACGGTTCGTTCGAAATGCTCGATTTTGCAAAAATCACACATGGTTGGATGAAACTAAGGTTTTTCACACGTTTCTAACCAGAAACAACCATTTTTGTAGCTGGGAAAGAAGATTCGACGAATTTGGTCGAAATCGATGTTGCGAACGACCAAACCGTTTGCGATCGGTCAAAATGCATGAAATTCCTTCATTTGCACGGAATGAACGCATTTCGACCGTTTCGAGCAAGAAAGTCACGGAAGTTTGGCTGCAATAGCGTAACATTGGTGTTTTGAACGGAAACTTCGACGAACTCACGATACCCTCGAATCTTGTCGAAAACGACGTTACGGGCGAACGGTTCGTTCGAAATGCTCGATTTTGCAAAAATCACACATAGTTGGATGAAACTAAGGTTTTTCACACGTTTCCAACCAGAAACAACCATTTTTGTAGCTGGGAAAGAAGATTCGACGAATTTGGTCGAAATCGATGTTGCGAACGAGGGTTGGGGTCGAAACCCAGAACGAGCAATGTTCAGAAAGGGCAAAATTCCGAACGCGCAATGCTTCGAACCATCATGCTTCGACTCGTTAAGGCAGCGAACGCGCACGGTTCCGAAAAGAGAAAGTTCCGAATGCGCACCATCCCGAACGCAAAAAATTCCGAATTGCATTGCAGCGAAAGTTAGATTTCCCGAACGTGGCACGACAGAGGCCCGTCGAGGTTTTGAACGGCGGGATAGCGAATTTAAAAGAGTAGAAAGTGCAAAGTTACGAATAATAAAAATTCAAAATTTTTTTTCACCGAAGAATTATTATGGCGAAAGAAAAATAATAGAATATTCATAGCACAGAACGACCATTTCTCCGAAATTTATAGTTTCGAAAAATAAAAGTTTCGAATATTCGATGTATCGAATGAAAACGTTCCGAACGAGCGAGGCTTAGAATGGGGATTATCCGAACGCGCAATGCTTCGAATGAAAATGCTTCGAACGGTCAAAATCCCGAACACGTATACATAGGTATAGTCGTGTACCTCGTCTGACTGTGCCTAGATGGCAGCACCATTAACCAGTCGGAGACAGGCCCTCTCGCTCGCTGTTAACGGTACAAGCCGGGGCGCCGTGACACGGTATTCCCAGATTTTCAAGTTGAACATATCATCAGAAATTTCTCAACAGTACTGATTAATGATCAACAGCGCTTACTCAGCCATTTTTATCCTGTAAATAAAAATTGTAATCATACAATAGAGTGGTCGTTAAAAAACCGGATTTCGATTTTTGTCTCGAAATCAAAAGTTGACCTCATAAAACTAAAGTTCTCGAAATTTGAGCCCCTTATCATAACGCTAAGGGGTGCCTCTATAATGTTGATTATTATTTTTAGCGACTTAACATTTTTTTTTCCAAGTTGAACAATCTGAAGTTGATCTCAAAAAGAACAAGTTCCCCGAATTACAGCTCGTGATTTTTTTTCAATTTTTTATTAACTTTGATTTTTTTTTCTTTTTTTTTTCAAGTTCAACAATCTGAAGTTGACCTCAAGAAAAGAAGATGCCCCAAATTACAGATCTCTATTTTAATATTGAAGCGTGCCCGTGAATTTTTTAGTTTATTCAAATATTTAATTTCATTTTTTTTAATTCTAAATAATACGATTTCTCGGTAGTAGACGATTCATAAGACGTAAAAAATATAGTTTTTCCGAAAATGGCTTTTATTTGAAACTGAATTCGAATTTTTACGCGAATTCTTATTTGCGTAAAATTTTTAATTGCGTAAAAATTCGAATTTATTTTCAAATAAAAGCTGTTTTCTTAAAAACCATTTGTTTGCGTCTTATGAATCGTCTACTATCGAAAGATCGTATTATTTAAAATGAAAAAATAGTATATTATGACACTAGTACGAAAAAATGTTTTCTGACGAGTATCGTACGAATTTTAATGTCACAGAGGCCGTAAATGCGGTTTGAAGCGAACGAAGTGAGCGTAAAACCGCACTTTTACGGTCAGCGTGGCATAAAAATTCAAATTAAATATTTGAATAAACTAAAAAATTCACGGGCACGCTTCAATATTAAGATAGAGATCTGTAATTTGAGGCATATTCTTTTCTTGAGGTCAACTTCAGATTGTTGAACTTGAAAAAATTTTTTTGAAAAAATCAAAGTTAATAAAAAAATTCAAAAAAAATTAACGAGCACGCCTTAATATTGAGATAGAGAGCTGTAATTTGGGGAACTTGTTCTCTTTGAGATCAACTTCAGATTGTTCAACTTGAAAGAAAATTTTTTTTTTTTTTCAAGTCGATAAAAATAATGATAAACGTTATGGAGGCACCCCTTAGCGTTATGATAAGGGGCTCAAATTTCGACAACTTTAGTTTTATGAGGTCAACTTTCGATTTCGGGACAAAAATCGAAAATCGATTTTTTAACCACCACTCTATTATACAATCAAGAACAATCAACAATTTTTTCACTATTGTATCATTGTGAAAAATTATTGAATTAAAGTGATCTAGGGTTTTTATTCAAGCTTGTACTTCTAACTTTTCGATTAGGACGTTCGTACATTTTTATCATACCTCAATATTCGGTGCCACACGTTCAAAGGAAAAAAAGTTGTTCGAAAATGTTTGATGGACTTTAAACGCTTTGGGGAGTACGATTTTTTTTTGAATGCTTATCAATCCATTTTGTTAGCTGTCCAAGTCCGATTTAATCAAAGGAAAAATTTCATATTATTTTTATCAATCAAAACCAATGACAGTTTTTAAATAACTGTATCTTTGCGAAAAATTCGATGGATCAACACTTATCCGTGAAAGTTACAGTAATAATTTTTTTTTGTAACATCGCATATGAGCACTCTAGACATGACACGTCCAGCTTTTTAATAATATCAGGTTCGTACAATGATTATTTCAGAAAATACAGGAATTTTAAGTAAATGGTCTTTCACTTTACATCGTCAGTGAATAACTCTGTCAGAAAAGATCGTACAGGAATAGAAAAAAACGGCCAAGTGCGAGTATGACTTGTCCCCAGAGACTTTCGTACCATATATTTTTCGCAGCAAGACTAAATGGAACACATTAAAAAAATTAATTAAACTACCGTACCTTTATCAATTATTTCAACCGAATTGACAACGTGAGTAAGCATTGCCGTTGTGACAATCGGAAGAAACATTTCCGGCAAACTGCTGTGGCGCTCTCAGAGTGAGCGAGAAAGATTGATCGGCTGGCTCTTTGTCGTACGCGACTCGTCTGTTTCTAGTCGACCGCAAATTGAAAATGAGTTTATGACACGCTGTGCGTAAAAGTGTGGTTTTACGCTCACTTCGTTCGCTTCGAACCGCATTTACGGACCTTGTGACATAAAAAATCGTACGACACTCGTACGAAAAACGTTTTCTGGACTCGTGTGATTGCAATACTCGCCTTCGACTCGTTCTGCAAACTCACGCCCGTCAGAAAACATTTTTTGAAGTGAATATTTCTTAATCGACACAGGATCGGCTCGCCAGCTAGCGCGTTGTTGGACGGGACAAGAGAATGAAGGAATGAAAGAAGAGAGGGGAAGAGAATGATGCGTGAGCCGTGTGTGTGCGAGTGAGAGCGAGCGAGTCCACGCAGAGAGGGAGCAGGATCGTGTGCCTCGACATCGGCAGTATACCCAGAGTATGTGTGTTAGTACGGGGAGACTTCGGCTATCACAACCCAATCGTACCGATCCTTGATCTGTCAAATTCCTAAAATCACGATAATCACACAAACGGACAGGAATAAATGCTGAAAAAAGAAAAGCTGAACGAAAATGATTTTTATTTCTTCTGTATTAAGGGGCGGGTAAGGGCTGGAACGTAAAAAAACACTTTTTTGCGAGTTTTTTTCATAAATACGTATAGAGGTAATTCATTTAAACCTTTTACACATAATGTATCATTTCGATAATATTCTGTGATTGTTTTATGCGAAAATATCGAAGAACAAGCCAGTGACGAAGCTTTTCCAACAATCTCTTTGGACACAAACTATTTGCGGTATTAGCTGTATCTCAGCTAAAAATTATCTGAAATCAACGATCATCTAAACTTGGTCAAAGTATTATCAAATCCTTCTCCTTACGTTCTCTGATTTTTATTTTAATGTTACATAATAACAATACATACATAGATACATACATATATAATAATAATAATAATAATAATAATAATAATAATAATAACAATAATAATAATAATAATAATTATTATTATTATTATAATAATAATAACAAAAACAATAACAACAACAACAACAACAACAACAACAACAACAACAACAACAACAACAACAACAACAACAATGAGAATATCGGAAAAACAACGGAAAAACAAATTGCGTGATTACGGCTCCGTGAAAATCTTCATAACCGCCGTCACTGCTTCCCGGCACTTGGGACAGCGGGGATCCGTCGCCTCCAAAACTGTGGCACAACGCTCACAAACGCACTTATGGCCACAGGGCGCAAAGGCGTGAGTAATTTTGGCGGCCAAGCAAACGATGCATGTTTTGCCTGTAAAAATAAAGAATCGTTAGTGTTCCTCTGAAGAGCTTATTCAGGAGTTATGAATTGAAACAATTAGCCATTCGAATATGTCACATCTTCTTCCAAACTGCCACATATTTTTAGCCTTACTTTTTGCGCTCTTGGCTCGTCGTGGGCGCTTGCGAGCGCTGCACCCGGGATCCCCGCCAGCCAGTTTAGCCCGTTTGGCACGTTTGCTTCTTGCATTATGACGGCGGCTTTTACTTGCTGCAAGAGGATCGAATCATTATCATCACTTAGATATTTATCAGTTGTCCTATGAAAATAGAATCCTTAATAGATAAATATTTGATCAAATAATTTCGAGTAATCAATAATTAGCTTTAACAAATTGAGCAGTTTCTCAATGGAGAGATAAGATAGGGCTTATTACCTTGGGCGTTAGAAGGTTGTTCTCGAGATGGGCCCGGCCTCGGCGACGATACCAGTACACCTACAAAATGATGAATAATCAACTACATTTAATGAGTTCATTGCAGCTATAAAAGTTTTTATATCGAGTCTTTATTGACGTTCTAATGAGAAAATCGTCAATCTTTCGACTAATAAGAATAGTTTTCTCACCGTCGTCGTTGCCTCTCGCTGATTCGTCCGTATCTAACAATATTTAAACAGAAAAAAACAATTAAGGAGCGGTCTAGCGCCAAGATGAGATTCAATCCAGTATTCGACTTACCGCTGTCGGAGACGCCGCCCAACTCAAGGGCAGCCCCCACCGTCTCGTCGAGTTCTGCAATGAAAGAAAAAAAATTATCGGCAATCACATAAAATTCGTCATGGCATATGTACCCAACATACAATCTAATTTGCATTTAATTGCATCAAAGCTACATAATTTTCGGGTATAGACGTATCTGTTCGTCGGTATAGAAAGTTTCTGACCTACGCCACCATCTCCAAAATTCGCCGCCATGGAACTGTTGGCGACGACTTCCGCCCCGATTGGATCCTCGGCCCCCGAATGATCGCTGTCGATTTCTACCGGGTGTCCCATTTTAATCTTACACTTGATTTATCTCGAAAAATACGACTCCGATCAAGAATTGAGTCGAATAAAACTTGAAGGGCCTGGAGGGGGACGTACAAAAAAATTTTTTTTTTTCGTCCAAAATTCAAAATGGCGGTGTTAAGGTGGCTAACATGTTTTTTTTAAATGGAACCATACTAATTCCTTCGCACCAAAAATTTTGTCATGTCAAAACTGACATCTTTTGTAGGAAACTTTTTTCGATAAAGTTCATAATTTTTTGGTTAGAACACAATTTTTCAATTGACTATTTTAGCGTTATCCAGGATGTACCACGAGGAGGTAAAGTCTTTAACATCCCATGTGTAAGTGTAAGTGTAAGTGTAAGTGTAAGTGTAAGTGTTAGTGTAAGTGTAAGTGCAAGTGTAAGTGTAAGTGTAAGTGTAAGTGTAAGTGTAAGTGTAAGTGTAAGTGTAAGTGTAAGTGTAAGTGTAAGTGTAAGTGTAAGTGTTAGTGTAAGTGTAAGTGCAAGTGTAAGTGTAAGTGTAAGTGTAAGTGTAAGTGTAAGTGTAAGTGTAAGTGTAAGTGTAAGTGTAAGTGTAAGTGTAAGTGTAAGTGTAAGTGTAAGTGTAAGTGTAAATGTAAGTGTAAGGGTAAGTGTAAGTGTAAATGTAAGTGCGTGTGAAACACTCGCAAAGATTAGGTCTCTGCGGCTCGTCACTTCCGCAGTATTTTTTGACTCCAAACCCTCTTTGTGACCGTACTCCGAACCCTTCCTAAAGGTGTTCAAATATTCCACCATTCATATTCAAGCATGTCTGAACTCGTCTCTCAAAGGCATCAACTGTTCGCAAGAGAACATCTCGCGGGACTGCCCTGCAGGCAGCTCTTATCCGCTCCTTCATATTCTCTCGTGTTGTTGGAGCTCGACGGTAGACGACGTCTTTGAGGTAGCCCCACAAGAAAAAATCGGGAGCGGTAAGATCAGGTGACCTCGGAGGCCAGGGGACCGGACCATCTCGACCAATCCACCGTCGACCGAATGTCGCGTCGAGATAATTTCGAACCACACATGCCCAGTGAGCGGGTGCACCGTCTTGCTGAAACCACATTTGTTGACGTGTACCGAGATCAAGATCTTCTAGCAAAACGGGCAATTCATTTTGTAAGAAATCGAGATAACGGGCAGCGTTCACATTTCCCTCGAAGAAGTAGGGACCTATTATTTGCCCGTTAACAATGCCACACCAAACATTCAAACTCCACCGATGCTGGTGATCGATCTGTCTCACCCAATGTGGATTCTGATCAGACCAATACCGAAAGTTCCATCGAATTGTCTGACCTCGGTTGTTGAACGTAGATTCGTCACTGAACATAACGAATCGGAAAAAGTCTCTGTATCGACCGATTCGTCTCAATGCCCACCGGCAAAACGCTATCCTTCGCAACGGATCAGGATTAGGCGTGTCTTGGTGGAATTGTATCCGGTACGGGTGGAGTCTCGCACTTCTCAATACTCGGTGCACTGTGGATCTAGGAAACCCCAGTCGTTCCGAGATAACTCGAACACTCACATGAGGATCGATTGCTATCATGGCTAAAATAGCCAGGTTTCGAGCCCCATGCGGGCCATCGAAATCGTTGATGACGTTTCGGAAACGTTGGCGTTGGCGGATCATCCAACCTGACCTCGCTCTCCGTTCGAGGGCTTGGATTGTCTGCCGTGATGGGTGACGACGATGAGGATACTCACGTCGATACAAATTTTCGGCTCGTAAATAATTCCTCCCACAACTCCCTAAGATTAGAAGCATATCAACGATTTCGTTGGGCCTGAAATCAGACATTGTTGAATTGCCGTCAGCATTAATTAAAAAAGATAATATTAAAACAGCTCGTCACTGTTTGGATTTTTTTTCTCTTCAATTCGTCGCTGTTCAAATTCTTCGGTAAGCTGGATACGGATAGGACGAATTTTCATAGTCCCTCATATCAGACTTAGAGGTATGAAACTTTTCAAAATTTTTTCAAGTTCCCTTCGAGAAAGGATAGAAATAAGAGAAAACGAAATCTCAAAAGGAACGCTTGTAGTAGACTTCTGTTTATGAACCCTTCCTCTTTTTTTGAATCCAATAGGTCACCACTTGAGATGTTCTCTTACGAACAGTTAATGGTTTTGAGAGACGAGTTCAGGCATGCATAATGGGAGGCAGAACGTTTGCCGCTCGGTCTCTTTCACTCCACCGTGAGCACCAATAGTGCCCTCTCTCTTGCGTGCACAAGCGTTCTGCCTCGTCTTAAACATAAATGGTGGAATATTTGAACATCTTTAGAAAGGGTTTGGAGTACGGTCACAAAGAGGGTTTGGAGTAAAAAAAAACTGCGGAAGTGACGAGCCGCTGAGACCTAATCTTTGCGAGTGTTCCACACGCCCGCACGCACTTACACTTACACGTACACTTACCCTTACCCTTACACTTACACTTACACTTACACTTACACTTACACTTACACTTGCACTTACACTTACACTAACACTTACACTTACACTTACACTTACACATGGGATGTTAAAGACTTTACCTCCTCGTGGTACATCCTGGATAACGCTAAAATAGTCAATTGAAAAATTGTGTTCTAACCAAAAAATTATGAACTTTATCGAAAAAAGTTTCCTACAAAAGATGTCAGTTTTGACATGACAAAATTTTTGGTGCGAAGGAATTAGTATGGTTCCATTTAAAAAAAACATGTTAGCCACCTTAACACCGCCATTTTGAATTTTGGACGAAAAAAAAAAATTTTTTTGTACGTCCCCCTCCAGGCCCTTCAAGTTTTATTCGACTCAATTCTTGATCGGAGTCGTATTTTTCGAGATAAATCAAGTGTAAGATTAAAATGGGACACCCGGTATAATAAACAGAACATATTTGGCCATCAAATCGGGCATTTAATATTACAATGTTTATAACGAACAATTCCTCTCTCCCTCTCTTGCAAGAATTAATCATAGTGTCGGAAAATGTAATTACCGATTTCAACGTCAGACACTCCCGATGCGATGTTGTGGTCATCTGCGACAGATAATGTTATCGGATATAAGTATATGGGGGAGGGGGGGGGGGAGGTGCTGATTTTTTTCAGACCTCGCCTTCGCAGACCTTAAGTCGTGTAATTCTGGCAGAGCCGGAGCATTATAATTACCTTCGTCATCGGACCCTCCCGATGCGTTGTTGTGGTCATCTGCGACAGATAATGTTATCGGATATAAGTATATGGGGGAGGGGGGGGAAGTGCTGATTTTTTCCAGACCTCGCCTCCGCAGACCTTAAGTCGTGTAATTCTGGCAGAACCGGAGCATTATAATTACCTTCGTCGTCGGTCGGGTCGTCGTGTCGTTGAGGGGCCGGTTCGTCGGCGATTCCTATTTCTTCGGGGCGGAAGACGTCATTAAAAATTGCCGCGTCCCATTCGGGATCATCAACTGCAAAGAAAATAAAAAACTCGTGACGCAGATACGTTGAATGATATGTAGAACGAGATAATTGATTGAAAATAAAAATCTTAGGTGCCGAATCAAATTTTATGCTTACCAGCGACGCCGATATCCCACGCATCCCCTGCATCCTGAAAGGGCACACTGTCGTCGACCGGCACCGGCAACGGTGATTGGTCGCGACGAAGAACGGCCAGCCGGTGCCGGACATTCCCTTTCAGGTGCGAGGCCACCGTCAAGAATTCGGCGACCGTCAATGCTCCTGAGTGAAACTGGTTCCAAGCTGATGAATAAAAATAATGAAATATTAACATATAATATTAGGGCACGTACGCCAATATCGCAACATACCTTTCACCAGCTCCCTCTTCTTATACACCGTCGAGTACCGCGGATGCCTGGATACTCGACGGCCTGCCTCCAGAGCACGTAAATCTCCACGGGCCTTCGCGGTTAATTCAACGAGTTTTCCTATTAAAAAAGAGTCAATCATACGAAAATTCAGATCAATCATACGACAGACCGCTGCTCGTGACGTTTATGTAAAATCGATACTCACGCATAAAAATCCACGGACTTGGCCCTTCGCCCATCTTGTCGGCCAGAACGCTATTGTACGACTCGCATACGTTGTTCGTCCTGTTACTCAGCCCATACACGCTGAACCCGGACGGTGTGACGATGCCAAGCCATTGTCGCTCATAATAGCGGAGGAAGACCCCGAAACGGCACTGCATCTCGTGGGACAGCGCCGATTTCAGGGTAGCATATCCTGCCTGTAAGAATAGTAAGCTCATACGGTCATCGATCGACCGACGTTGAAATATCGACCGTAGATTACGTGAATCTGCGCAAAAGCAAGGTGCGCATGCCCTATATTCCAATCGGGAATTGGGTCAGCGAGAGGGATGATGAGGCCCATCTTCTCATCCCAGTCGTTCGGCGAAGTTCAGCGTGAAAGCAACTTATAATTAAAAGTCCGAGTATTATACAAAATTGTAATCAAGCCAGTATAATTCGTTAATTCGTTAACACGTTATTATAAAACATATCGAGAAAACCACGTTGTGGGCCAACATTGTCCGAGGACGAGTTTATGTGTATTTGTATGTGTCGAAGAAGGTATGATGAATGTAATTATTATGTAAATCGCAGATTGTTGTGTATGTATTTATTTATTCTATTGTATACTTGTGTATGTGATCATTTATCTATTGATTGTTTAATCTTTGGTGTGGATGAAAGTACTTATTTATGATTCGATTGCGGATTGCCAAATTCATTAATTTATGTATTGTTATCAACGAAAGTGATAAGATTGTTATTTGTTAAATATTGTAATTAATCGTGAATAATTTTGGAAAAAAAATTGTCTATTTAAAAAAGAATTGAATTGAAATAAACTAACGGCTCTGTGGGCCGTGAACCCGCATGATTGACGTTTCATAATTCGGTCGTAAAATCTCAGTGAGACCGCGTAATTTCGACCACCTCGTGGATACCCGCAAAATATATATATATATATATACATATATATATATATATATATATATATATATACAAAGAAAAAGGTCTACAAAAGTAGAAAGAAACGAAATTTATTAAAATTGGCGCTCGAACGGGGACCCGAAGTAGTTGACATCGGTTTCGTGGTAATCTTCATAAATCCGCGATAATCGTATAAATAATATATGATATATTTGTGGAGACGAACACAGCGACGAAATGGACATGACTTATTGAATATTCGGTAATTGAATGTTTAAAGAAAATCGAATAATTGAATAAATAATAATGATTGAACTTAAATTACAATAATCGATCGTTTCACCCTACAGTAATAATAACAATGTACCATGATTTCCACGAAACCACGAAACCGACCCTGCTTCGAGACATCCCACAAAATTTTAAAAATAAATACGAATGCATGGACAAGAAATTCGTTACATGCCTGAATAGACTGCTCAGGCAGGTACGCCAAGGCCAGAATTTTTTGCACGAAAATTTTGGCCCCTTCCTCCGCTTGGACAATGTCGTTGAGTCCCAGTTTACCGACTTTTCGCAGCACCGCCTGTTTAATAAGATAAAAATGATTATTTCCGTGAATTGACTCTTCAGTGACATTCGAAAAGGAAATTATTACCCGGTCGTAATGGGCATTGCACCCGACAACGTATGCGGTCGGGAATGCATTTCTGGCCGCATTCCGCAACGCTATCTCAAAATCGGTCATGACGAGCCGAACCGTCGTCGCGTTGATTAGTCGCGATACTTGACTAAGCACCGCGACATAATCTCGCTGGGTTTTGCCCGCCATGACCGCATGAGCGAAGGGCAGGGCCTAGAAAAAATTCAAAACACGCATTAATTCAATTATTTTTCAGGTAATTGAACGATTATGTTCTTCATTAACTCTGACTTACGTGGTCGAAAGCGACGCCTAAAAACGTCACCAGCTGGTACGCATCGCGGACCCTCGGCTTGCTCTGGAACGTCCCGTCAATGAATATTTTTTCTACGTTCCGGAATTCAGTTATGAATTCCGGATCGTAGATTAAAACATTGATGACATCAGGACGTCCTACGATGCGAGTCGCCGTGAGCCGTCCCGCATCGTATTCGAGCAGGCGTTGGTGCTCTGGCTGCACCAGCTGGTGCGCCATCTCCTCCAACGAGTCCGGATTTGCGGGGAATGTTGATCGCCTCCACCGCTTCAAGCTGTCGACGATCGAGGCGAATGGCACGATCTCCTTGGCCCGCGATGAGAATCTATCACCAAGTGTAACGAATATATTATTTTCGTATATTCAATCACGTACAATTTTTTAATTGCAAGAATTAATAATTTACTTACAAAGCAGCTACGGTGTCATAAACTTCGCGCAACTGCCAAAAATTCCGTTCGAGGGCGGATTTCAACGCGGCCGTAAATTCCGCCTTGAGTACAAGATCCGGTTCGGGGTGGCAGTGCGCGGAGTGCTCTCTCGTCAGCTCAATATTAGCGTCGCCATTTTTTTTGGCCGTCCCCTGGCACATTTTCGTACTGCAACGTAGATAGCTGTAAAAAGATAGGCTACATTGAGGTACAGGCGCTCCGTTGCATTCAAACGAGTTTCACGAACCGCTACGTTTGCACTATCGCTATTTTTTTTATTACTCGTTTAATTGTAGAGCTTTTTTCGGGACATTGAAATTGTTACATGTTCAAGTTCCGTTTGGTAATAATATTTGTATTCATTATTACATTAGCCTTCACTTACCACAACAACTTACCCAGCTGGAAAAATAGCCCCGGCGCGGATCGCTTTGGTGATGTCGTGAACACGAACCGGATTTTCGACTAACTGTATCACGATTCACCGATTATTTCCCGAAACATATAGAACACCACCGTTGCTGAAGGATAATTTGACACTTAATCACAATTATTATATACAAATACAGGAACTAACATTGAATATTTCGACAAGGAATGCCACCGGATCGGGGTCAAAACTACCGTTCTAAATTTGTGAATGGCGACGAGACAAATGGGATTTCAATCAGATCGATCACTTCGTACCAGTTTCAGATTTTCTCAAGCAATTCAATGGCTGGATGCAATAAGGGCATACAATGCTCGAAGCGGCTCGAATCTTTCCAGAACAGCCGAAAATCTTAAGTTTTCAGAATTAAAATGAGAAAGATAGTGTTGAAGGGCTCAATGCCGCGCATGTTTTTCATACATAAAACTCTATTGTATGATCGGTTTTTTCTCAGATAATAATTAAAAACCACAAAAAATTGCAACTATAAAAAATCAATATTTTTCAGACCATAAATTGCCGGATCTCCGTTATTCCTCAATCAATTAATTCCAGATTTATATATTACTGTCGATACTCTATCACCACTGTCAAGTAAATGAAATGAAAAAGTTATTTATCTAATTAATTTCCAACAACAAAGCCGTGATGCTTAGCATTTTCTGTATTGCGCGTTTCTCGAAGAAAAGAGACAAAGAACGTTTAAGACTCAGGAAACTTTTAGCGGGGAAGCTGTTCATAGGGTTCAATGATGTTTTTAACGTAATTTTACGTTGATATTCCGTACATTATGGAAATTGCGATAAGTTGAACACTAAGAGCGCGAGGCGACATCGCACGATCAAGCAGGATTGAACGATGCATGCACGATGAAGGTGGTTACATCGGAAAAGGTCATTCGAGAAGACAGCTTATACTTATCATGCGAAAACGAGTATACGATTCAGTTATTTCAAATTTTATTGTGACGATTTTCTTTCACCGAACGTGGGGCGTTATTTCCGAACTGCCCCAATTATAAAAGTCATATTTTCTTAGTTTATCGACTCCATATTTGGGAAGTTTGTTCGTCTGCCTGACCTAAAGGTCATCCACCAATTTCTGGACCTTTGTGATATGCCCCTTTCAGACTACGGGTGACAGAAATTCAGAAAATTTGAATTTTTATTACGGTAGGGACAAAAATTTCCGACGACCTTCGTTTCGCCATTATCAGAATTTGCCAATTTGTCGATAAAACGTATTGAAAGAAAATCTGCGGGTGTGTGGGGGGGGGGGGTTGATATTAGGGTGTTTAAAAAAAAGTTGCTTTTCCAACGGGCCGAACCTGGAATAGTTCGTTGTGATAGAAGAAAAAATTTGTCAAAAGATGAGCATTCTAGATGGAGTTTTAGGTCCCCTGCATTCGACTTTTGATTTTTTTCCCTTCGTTTGAATCGAAGACATATTATTGTTGGCAAAAATTCTTTTTTGTGCCTACAGCTGCCACAATATCAGCTTATGTCTCAAATAGGCGTCTCGTAGAATTTTCACTCTTAAGTTGACTTTCACAGGGAAGATATACATAAATAACGAAAACAGTTACATTTCAATATGCATTATCAAATGTGTAATAATTTGGTAAAGAACACTCTGAAGCAAATTCTGTAGGATGTTTATTCGTTATCACCCGCAAATATTTACGTACTTTTCGAAAATAAATTTTACCAACACTCCATAAGTCGTAATCGACAAATCATATTATGCATTTTGCAATCGACAAATCATATTATCGTCGACGCTCGTTAAAAATAACGATGCCAGCAAGATTTCCATACATTTCATGTAGGAGAAAATGTAAGAAAACATTTCATGTACGATCAAATGTAAGCAAATCTTATGCGTCTCAAAAGTGGTTAATGATACCGCTGACAGAGCGGCTGCTTCGGCCCAGGATTTCAATTTATTAGTGACAAAAGACCAGGCCCTTTTGCAGGTTGTAAAATGCTATCTCAAGCAGTATGCCACGTGTCAAAAGAAAACGCTATTCCTAACGAACATCGACGATAAAAAAATGCATTATACAATTCGTCGATGACTTCTTCATGGAGTCTTGCTAAAATTTATTATCGAAAAATACGAAAATAGTAGTCGTAATAGTTTTTTGTTGACAATATAATCGTTGTATACATATTGCCAGCAGGCCATCGGCCGGAGTCCTTCAGCATTAGGAAAATATTTGCGTGTGAAACAAGTAAACATCCTACAAAATTTGCTTCAGGGTGTACTTTACGAAATAATCAGTTTACATTTGATAATGCATATTGAAATCTAAGAGTTTCCGTTATTTTTATATATCCTCCCCGTTAAAGTCAACTAAAGAGTTAAAGTTCTAATAGATTCTTTTTCGAGCCATAAGCGGATCCTCTGGCAGCTGTACGCACGGAAAAGAAGTTTTGCCAACAATAATCTGTCTTAAATTCGAACGAAGAAAAAAATAATCGAATCCCAAATGTGGGGGATCTAAAACTCAACCTTGAATGCTCATCTTTTGCCAGAATTTCTTCTTGAATCTAAATTAACTATTTCAAGTTCAGCCCGAAGAAAATGCAATTTTTTTTAATCAGCCTAATTTTTTTAACACTCGTCAAAAAAATTAAGGTACCACTTAAAGACTGCCGAAATTTGTAAAAATTTCAGACATCTGTAACTCCGCGAAAAATTGTCGGATCCTGATGATCCACAACTCGTTTGGAAGCTAAATTCTTCTTCTTTTTGAATCGGGGGTACAACATTTTTTATCATTATCTGCCACTCTGTACCAAGGCCTGTAACAAACAAAAAACTGCTCCCTTAATTTTTATGAGACTTCTCGGAGGTGGCTGGCGTCCGGATAATTTTTTACAAAAAGTCGATTCATACCGTTCAAAAGTTTGCTTATTTCTGTGCAAAATTGTTTTTCATTTATTGCTGTGTGATTTTTTCGACCGAGGTATTCGATCTTTAAGCGCAACGTACATTTTTTACTTCAAACGCCTGTATCTCCTGAAATAATGATCGTGCAACAATCGCCTGAATTTCATTCGAAAAATAAAATTATACCTTTTCCAATGGTCGCAAGAGATTTTCTAAAAAGAATGTTTCGTCCCCGTAATTTTGATTTTAAAAACATGTTACATAATGGAACTCTCTCATTCCTCAGTGATCTGGCCGCCATCTTGTAAAAATTGGCAAAATCAAAAGTGTTGTCCGATCATTTCTTAGTCACGATCACATTTGGTTGTATAACACCTTGAGGGGTGGAGCGTAAAAAAACCCTTTTCGCGCATTTCCTTGATAAATATCGATAGAGGAAATTTATTCAAACATTTTGCACATTGTTGAGTATCATTTTTATAACATTCTGCAATTTTCCATTAGAAAATATCGGCAAACAAGCCTGTGACAAAGCTTTTCCAAGAACGTCTTAGGAATAAAAACGTTTTGCGAACCATCGGAAAACTATCTGAAATCAAAGATCATCCAAATTAAGTCGAAGTATAATCATATCCTCCTCCCTACGGTCTCTGCTTACTAATTTTTTCATTTTTAATTTTTTGGTGGTCAAAAAGTGCTATTTTTCGCTTCAAATCACCACAAAAAATTAAAAAATGAAGAATAATAATCAACGAACGTGTAGGGGGAGGATTTGATGATACTTAGACTGAATTTAAATGATCTTTCATTCAAGATAATTTTCTACTGAGATACAGTTAACACCGCAAATCGTTTTTTTCTAAAAACGTTCTTGAGAACGCTTCGTCACCGGCTTCCTTGTCGATATTTCCGCATAAAAAATGCAGAATTTTATCGAAATGATACCTAATAATATGCAAAATGTTTTAATACACTTGCTCCATTCATATTTATTTTAAGACATCGCGAAAAAGTGTTTCTTTGCGATTCAGCCCTCATCCCCCCCGCCCTTAACTGAATCGAATAAACAAGAATACTTAATTTTGATATATCAATTAGTTTTCGAGATATCGAGAATTTTTTTTTCTTAACAAGTCGAAATGAATTGAAATTGACCACTAGACTTCACCCAGACGAAATTCTCATCGAAAACAAAAAATTCGGCATCGACACAAGAATTTTGATATCTCGAAAACTAATCGATATATCGAATTTGAGTATTTTTGTTTATTCGATTCATTTGAAGCGTTCTACAAAAAAAAATTAAGTGTGTGGGAATCACACACGATGGAAGTGAATACTTGTATGCATTTCGCTGGCGCGGTAAATTATTTCTGCCGATGATTCCAGAGAGAAAGAGAAAGAGAGAGAGAAGGGGAGGAGAGGAAGAGTCAGTGATCGAATTATGAATTGACAAGGAAGTCGAAAGTAGCCTGCACGTTGATATTTGTGTTTTCAAAAATGTTTTTTTATTTATTAACGGGGGGGGGGCATAAGGGCTGGAGGGTAGACATATTTTTTTATAAATATGGATAGAGCAAATTTACCCAAACCTTTTGAACATTATCAACATTATTTCGATAACATCCTGTAATCTTTTAATAAGAAAATATCGAAAAACAAGCCGCGGTGACGAAGCTTTTCCAAAAACGTCTTTGGAAAAAAAAACGATTTGCATCAGTGTTGACTATATCTCAGCTGAAAATTATCTAAAATCAAAGACCATTTAAATGTAGTCAAAATATCGTGAAATCCTCCCCCCCTACGTTCTCTGATTATTATTTGAAAGTGAATACTTCTTAAACGACACAGGATCGGCTCGCCAGCCGGCGCGTTGTAGGACGGGACAAGAGAATGAAGGAATGAAAGAAGAGAGAGGGGGCGAGAATGATGCGTGAGCTGTGGGTATGCGAGTGAGAGCGAGCGAGTCAATGCAGAGAGGGGGCAGGATCGCGTGCCTCGTCATCGGCAGTATACCTGGAGTATACGTGTGATAGTACGGACAGACCTCGTGCGAGAGAGATAGCGCCATGGGCGCTCGCGGCGGAGCGAGAGAGAACGTGGATCTTAAGAGGATCCCGAACGTTTGGGCCACCTTCTCTCTCGCTCCGCCGCGAGCGCCCATGGCGCTATCTCTCTCGCACTTGTTGCGGACGCGAAACGTTTGGGATTCTCTCAAATGGCGGGTAAGGGCTGGAGCGTAAGAAAAAACACTTCTGCGATTTTTTTCATAAATAAATAAATAGAGATAATTCATTCAAACCTTTTACCCATCATTAAGTATCATTTCGATAACATTCTGTGATTGTTTTATGCGAAAATATCGAAGAACAAGCCGGTGACAAAGCTTTTCCAACAATGTCTTTGGATAAAAACTATTTGCGGTAATAACTGTATCTCAGCTGAAAATTATCTCAAATCAACGATCATCTAAATTTAGTCGAAGTATCATCAAATCCTCCCCTTCACGGTCTCTGATTTTTTTTCTCATTCTTAAATTTTCGGTGGTCATTTAAAGTGAAAATTTCGTGGTCATTTTTCATGAAAAATAGCAGTTCTGACTTTCAATGACCACCAACAATTTAAAAATTAAAAAATAATAATCAGAGACCGTAAAGGGGAGGATTTGATGATACTTCGACTAAATTTAGATGATCGTTGATTTGAGAAAATTTTCAGCTGAGATACAGTTATTACTAGTTTTTATCCAAAGACATTGTTGGAAAAGCTTTGTAACCGGCTTGTTCTTCGATATTTTCGCATAAAACAATCACAGAATGTTTTCGAAATGATACTTAATGATGGGTAAAAGGTTTGAATGAATTATCTCTATTTAGTTATTTATGAAAAAAATCGCAGAAGTGTTTTTTCTTACGCTCCAGCCCTTACTCGCCATTTGAGAGGATCCCAAACGTTTTGCGTCCGCAACGAGTTCGAGAGAGATAGCGCCATGGGCGCTCGCGGCGGAGCGAGAGAGAAGGTGGCCCAAATGTTCGGGATCCTCTTAAGATCCACGTTCTCTCTCGATCCGCCGCGAGCGCCCATGGCGCTATCTCTCTCGCACGAGGTCTGTCCGTACTATCACACGTATACTCCAGGTATACTGCCGATGACGAGGCACGCGATCCTGCCCCCTCGCTGCATTGACTCGGCCGCTCTCACTCGCATACCCACAGCTCACGCATCATTCTCGTCCCCTCTCTCTCTTCTTTCATTCCTTCATTCTCTTGTCCCGTCCTACAACGCGCCGGCTGGCGAGCCGATCCTGTGTCGTTTAAGAAGTATTCACTTCAAAAAGTTCAATAGATCGTGGGGCCACGAAAGCCGTACGCTTGCCATAGAATGACAGCGAAAATGGTCCGTCAATAGAATCAAACATTTTACAGCTGCGAACATCAAGAAACAAAATTATGGCAGCTCGGGATTTCGCACGATTTGCAACGATTCTATCAACTAAAAAACGCTAGGTCCACACTTTGGTTTTTGCCAATTCTTACAAGATGGCGGCCAGATAACTGAGGAATCAGAGTGCCGTTATGTTACATGTTTCTAAAATAAAAATTACGGGAAGGAAACATTTTTTTTAGAAAATCTCTTATGAGCATTATGAGCATCTCAAAGGCAAAATTTTATATTTTCAATGATATCCGGGTGATTGTCGTACGATCATTATTTCAGGAGATACAGGTGTTTGAAGTAAAAATGTATTTTTCGCTCCATGACCGAATAACTCGGTCAACAAAATCACACAGCAATAAATAAAAAACAGTTTTCCACAGGAATTCACAAACTTTCGAACGGTCAGAACCGATTTTCTGTAAAAAATTATTCGGAGAAGTTTTATAAAAATTGAGGGAATAGTTTTATTTTTATTCCGGCCCTTGGCGCAGAGCGGCAGAAAATGATAAAAAAATTTGAACCTCTGATTTCAAAAATAGAATTTTTCGCGGCGATACAGGTGCCTGAAATTTCGATAAGTTTCGGCAGTTTCCAAGTGGTCCCGTGATTTCACTGACGCGTGTACAAATTTCGTCAAACACGGTGCATCCGTTTCCGAGCAAAACGAATTTTTTTATTTTAATTTGTCGCTCCGTAACTCCAAGAAAAAAGTTCTGAGGTTCGTATTTAGAGGAACGTTGTGTCACGTGTATGCCGACCTTTGGGACCCATTTGGACTTGATACGTGCTGAAAGAACTTCTACATGTTCACTACCCCCCCCCCCCCCCCAACATGTCTTCTATAAAGATCTGCCATCTCTCCCGGACAATTTCGACGACGTCAATTTTTTACTTTTCTACAAAACAAAAATCACAAGCTTATTAACAATATATCTACATGGAACTGAATGCACCAATCAATTCTTCAATACTTGCAAGATTAACTCTCTTCTAAAACGATAAGCCATCACCCATTTTTATTTCAGATACACTACCGTCGGATATTATCAGGACACTAGCGAGGCGTGCTCGCGGAAATAACTTCTGTCTTTGAACGTCGATATCTTCGCGATAAATGAAGCTAGAAACTTTTTCGAAGCATCGTTAGAAAGGTCATGAATATTTGAATCCACTGATATTTAAAATAATATTTTAATCGCTGAGCACTGAGATAGGGTATAAAAAAGATTTAAAAAAAAACGGTTTTTTGCGAAATTTTCTACCTCGACTTTAACCCATGGCCAAACTTAGGAAATTTTTTTTAGAAAGTCGGAACTTCTCACGCATGATCTCTGAAACCTTACCTGCAATTCGAGCTTAAAAAGTATGAAACATCTTCAGCGGTTTTTGAGTAATCACGAAAATTGTGCGGGCGTGCGTAAGTCGAGCGCGGGCCATCGATTGCACGAGTCGACGGTCTCGTTCGCTTGTTTTCTCGGGGGAACAGGAACGAAACGGATCACGAGCGCAGCGGGCGCTTGTATGGAGTACCCTTGCGAAAGTATGTTTTATATAGCCAAAACAACAATTTTCATATTGCAAGGAAAAATTAAACTGTTATAAATAATGACAATAAAATTTAAAAAATATCGTCAGTTCAACCGTAATTACGCACGAAAATAAATTGTTAAACGTATAAAATACTTTTTCCATTTGAACAAGAACAAATTTTTTAATTTATTTTTAACGACGATAGATTATAATATTTCTTCCAAACGTCTTGAAGAATATAAGTACGGAAACGTTAAACGAATTAACAGACAGAATGCCGGCTGTCTGCAAAGCGGTGATTCGAGCCAAGCGCGGTTACTTCGATGAGTCGAAAATTTAAAAAAGCTGTTATCGCAATATTATAATCTATCGTCGTTAAATGTAAATTTAAAAATTAGTTCTTGTTCGAATGAAAAAAGTATTCTATACGTTTAACAATTTATTTTCGTGCGTAGTTACGTTTGAACTGACGATATTTAAAAAATTTTATTGTCATTATTTATAACAGTTTAATTTTTCCTTGCAATATTAAAATTATTGTTTTGGCTATATAAAACATGCTTTCGCAAGGGTACTCCATACAAGCGCCCGCTGCGCTCGTGATCCGTTTCGGTCCTGTTCCCCCGAGAAAACAAGCGAGCGGGACCGTCGACTCGTGCAATCGATGGCCCGCGCTCGACTTACGCACGCCCGCACAATTTTCGTGATTACTCAAGAACCGCTGAAGATTTTTCATACTTTTTAAGCTCGAATTACAGGTAAGGTTTCAGAGATCATGCGTGAGAAGTTCCGACTTTCCAAAAAAATTTTCCTAACTTTGGCCATGGGTTGAAGTCGAGGTAGAAAATTTTGGAAAAAACCGATTTTTTTTAAATCTCTTTTATACCCTATCTCAGCGCTCAGCGATTGAAATATTATTTTTAAAATATCAATGGATTCAAATATTCATGACCTTCCTAACGGTGCTTCGAAAAAGTTTCTAGCTACATTTGTCGCGAAGATATCGACGTTTAAAGACAGAAGTTATTTCCGCGAGCAGGCCTCGCTAGTGTCCTGATAATATCCGACGTCAGTGTACTTACACTACCGTCGGATATTATCAGGACACTAGCGAGGGGTGCTCGCAGAAATAACGTGTCTCTTTGAACGTCGATAACTTCGCGGGAAATGAAGTTCGAGACTTTTTTGAAGCACCGTTAGAAAGGTCATGGATATTTGAAGCCATTTGTATCTTTCAAAAATATTTCAATCACTGAACACTGAGATAGCGTGTAAAAAAGATTGAAAAAAAATCGAATTTTTCCGAAATTTTCTATCTCGACTTCAAGTCATAGCCAAAGTTAGAAAAATTTTTTCAGAAGTTTGACTTTTTATGCATGATCTCTGAAACCTTACGTGCACATCCAGCTCCAGAAGTACGAAAAATCTTCGGGGGATCCTGAGATATCATAAAAATTTGCAGGCGTGCGTGAGTCAAGCGCAGGCCATCGTTTGCACGAGTCGACGGTCTCGCTCGCTTGTTTTCTTACGGGGAAAAGACCAAAACGGATCGTGAGTACAAGGGGCGCTTGTATGGTCTACCTATACGTGATACTCAGCGACAGCGTATTTTATATACCCAGAATGATGTTTTCAATATACCGAAGAAAAATTAAACTGCCATGAATAATAACAATAAGATGAAAAAATATCGACGGATAAGAACGTAATTACGCACGACAAGAAATGATTCAAGGTATAAAATACTTTCTTCATTCGAACAAGAATACATTTTTTTAAATTTTCAACGACGATATATTATGATATTGCAATAACGTTTTCTTCAAATTTTCCCCTTATGGAAATAACCGCCCTAGATCGAATCACCATCTTGCAGCCAGCCGCCATTCTGTCTGTTAATTTATTCAATGTTTCCGTACCACGATAAAAAATCTTATAAAGTAGTTTTTTCCAAATTAACATTGACTGATAAATTTTTATTTTTGTCATCACTATTCATAGCAGTTCGATTTCTTTGAAGCATTAACCCGGGAAAAAATGGACATATATGATCATATATAATCATGTAAGATCTGTCATATATAATCATGAACGAAATTTGACCGTATATAATCATACATAATCATATATAGTCATATGTGATCATATATGACTATATATAACTATATATGATTATATATGATTATATACGGTCAAATTTCGTTCAGGATTATATATGACAGATCATACATGATTATATATGATCATATATGGCTATATATGACTGAATATAATTATATCCGGTCGAATTTCGTTCATGATTATATATGACAGATCATACATGATCATACATGTTCATATATGTCCTCTTTTTTCGGGAGGAAAAAAAAATAGGCGACGCGGGGACTCGAACCATCGTTCTTGCGATTCCCATTTCGGCGCGCTGCTCACTGCGCTACGCCGACTTCCATGATAGTATCAATATTTATCTGCTATAAAAGCTAACCATCGTTGTGACTTAGAAACTACAAAGTGAAGTCGGGGTTTGCATATGTACAAGTATCAATAGACTATATAGTCTATATAGACTATATACACTCTATATAGACTATATATAGTCTGTATATAGTCTCCCGGGAAAAAATGGACATATATGATCATATATAATCATGTAAGATCTGTCATATATAATCATGAACGAAATTTGACCGTTTATAATCATACATAATCATATATAGTCATATGTGATCATATATGACTATATATAACTATATATGATTATATATGATTATATACGGTCAAATTTCGTTCAGGATTATATATGACAGATCATACATGATTATATATGATCATATATGGCTATATATGACTGAATATAATTATATCCGGTCAAATTTCGTTCATGATTATATATGACAGATCATACATGATCATACACGTTCATATATGTCCTCTTTTTTCGGGAGGAAAAAAAAAATAGGCGACGCGGGGACTCGAACCATCGTTCTTGCGATTCCCAGTTCGGCGCGCTGCTCACTGCGCTACACCGACTTTCATGATAGTGCCAATATTTATCTGCTATAAAAGCTAACCATCGTTGTGACTTGGAAACTACAAAGTGAAGTCGGGGTTTGCATATGTACAAGTATTAATAGACTATATAGTCTATATAGACCATATATAGTCTGTATATAGTCTATATATAGTCTATACTTTTTCATTTTGTGACTTAGAAACTCTACGAAGTAAAGTCGGGGTTTGCATGTACAAGTATCAATAGACTATATAGTCTACATATACAGACTATGTATGACTATATATAGACTATGTAAGACTATATATAGTCTATATATAGACTATACTTTTTCATTTTGTGACTTTTAGGAACTTTACAAAGTAAACCCAAGTAAAAAAATTATATATAATCTATATATATATAAACTATATATGGGATTGGGCATATATAGTTTATATATAGTTTATATATAGTCTATATATAGTCTATATATAGACTATATATGGACTATATATAGACTATATAAAATAATAATTTCTTCTATATCGCAGGCCATACTAAAATCAAAACAATGCATGCATGTATATTGAAATTTGAAAATACGCTCCTGATAGAATACCCCGTACAAGCGCCCGTTGCACTCAAGATCCGTTTCGGTCCTGCTTCCGCGAGAAAACAAGCAAGCGAGACCGTCAGACTATATACAGACTATATATAGTCTATATAGAGTGTATATAGTCTATATAGACTATATAGTCTATTGATACTTGTACATATGCAAACCCCGACTTCACTTTGTAGTTTCTAAGTCACAACGATGGTTAGCTTTTATAGCAGATAAATATTGGTACTATCATGAAAGTTGGCGTAGCGCAGTGAGCAGCGCGCCGAATTGGGAACCGCAAGAACGATGGTTCGAGTCCCCGCGTCGCCTATTTTTTTTTCCTCCCGGGAAAAGAGGACATATATGAACATGTATGATCATGTATGATCTGTCATTTATAATCCTGAACGAAATTTGACCGTATATAATCACATATAATTATATATAGTTATATATAGTCATATATGATCACATATGACTATATATGATTATGTATGATTATATACGGTCAAATTTCGTTCATGATTATATATGACAGATCTTACATGATTATATATGATCATATATGTCCATTTTTCCCGGGTCGACTTGTGCAATTGATAGCCCGCGCTTGACTTACGCAGGCCTGCACAATTTCGATGATATCTTAAGAATCCTCGAAGACCTTTCATACTTCTTGGGCTCGAATTGCAGGTCAGTTTTCAGGGATCATGCGTAAAAAGTTTCGAATTTCGAAAAAAAATTCTCCAACTTTGGCCATGACTTGAAGTCGAGATAGGAGATTTCGGAAAAATCCGGTTTCTTTCCAATTTTTTTACACGCTATCTCAGCACTCGGTGATTAAAATATTATTTAAAAGATATCACTGAATTCAAAAATTCATGACCTGACTAACGGCGCTTCAAAAAAGTCTCTAGCTTCATTTGTCGCGACGTAACTGGCGTTCAAAGAGAAAAGTTATTTCAGCGAGCAGCCCTCGGCAGTGCTCTGATAATATCCGATGGTAGTGTATATTGAGAAATATCGTGACTACCGAATAAAAAGCCGACATGGGAACCGGAATAAGTCCGCCATTTTGTAATACTTCCACTTGAGAATTGTATTGGAGCTTATTTCATGAATGCACTGATCATTAAAAAAGAAATCATGAATATCTTGATTCGTTTGGTCAAAAAAAATCATCGAATTTTAGAGCCGTCGCGCTAGATATGTCCCCTTAATTCTTGTATGAAGACTTTGGTTAGGTACTTGTTTCAATCAAGTCGAATTTTATAAAGTTACAGTTTACATTTTTTACAACGTGTACTATCTCACGCGGCCACACCCTACTACCCGTGCGTTACCTACCGTAATGTCCGCAAGTACTGACTCACTGAGTCCACGAGTCATTCTGTCTGTCAGAGCCGATTTTTTTTTAATTTCATGCTGCAGAGACACTTAAAATCCAAGTTTTTTGCTATGGGTATTTTGAAATTTGTGAACAGCATTTATATTCTATTGTACGAGTTGAATATAATTAATTGATATATTAATATTTAATAGATAATTTATAGATAATTAATTGATAGGGATAATTAGTGTTTCAATGTTCCAAAATACCCATTGCAAACAAAACACGTTATCACCAAATTTATAGCGGAAATGTTCAATCCCGAAAAACAATTGTCGCTGGAATGATACGTTTATGATTATATGTAATCCGATTAACATCGGTTTGAAAAAAAAAAAACAATGTCCTTCAAATACAACAGTGATCAGGCGCGAGCACTCGAGGTATTGTTTCTTGTCGCAACTTGTCAGCAGTCTTATCAGCCAACTTCTTGCGATTTTAACATTACCTACACATTCGCTCCTATAGATATGTCGGTGAGGTGGCGAGAAGTCTGCTGAAAACATTGACATGCCCCGTAAATAATAACTAGTAACTCATAAATAATGAAAAAATTGAGTGTGTGGGAATCACACACGATGGAAGTGAATACTTGTATGCATTTCGCTGGCGCGGTAAATTATTTCTGCCGATGATTCCAGAGAGAAAGAGAAAGAGAGTGAGAAGGGGAGGAGAGGAAGAGTGAAAGAGAAAGAGAGAGAGAAGGGGAGGAGAGGAAGAGTCAGTGATCGAATTATGAATTAACAGGGAAGACGAAAGTAGCCTGCACGTTGATATTTGTGTTTTCAAAAATGTTTTTTATTTATTAACGGGAGGGGGGGGGGCATAAGGGCTGGAGGGTAGACGTCTTTTTTTATAAATATGGATAGAGCAAATTTACCCAAATCTTTTGAACATTATTAAGTATTATTTCGATAACATCCTGTAATCTTTTAATAAGAAAATATCGACGAACAAGCCAGTGACAAAGCTTTTCCAAAAACGTCTTTGGAAAAAAAACGATTTGCAGTGTTGACTATATCTCAGCTGAAAATTATCTAGAATCAAAGACCATTTAAATGTAGTCAAAATATCATGAAATCCTCCCCCCTACGTTCTCTGATTATTATTTTTTAATTTTCAAATTGTTGGTGGTTATCGAAAGTGAGAACTGCTATTTTCAATGAAAAATGACCACGAAATTTTCACTTTAAATGACCACCGAAAATTTAAGAATGAAAAAAAAATCAGAGACCGTAAAGGGGAGAATTTGATGATACTTCGACTAAATTTAGATGATCGTTGATTTGAGATAATTTTCAGCTGAGATACAGTTATTACCGCAAATAGTTTTTATCCAAAGACATTGTTGGAAAAGCTTTGTCACCGGCTTGTTCTTCGATATTTTCGCATAAAACAATCACAGAATGTTATCGAAATGATACTTAATGATGGGTAAAAGGTTTGAATGAATTATCTCTATTTAGTTATTTATGAAAAAAATCGCAGAAGTGTTTTTTCTTACGCTCCAGCCCTTACCCGCCATTTGAGAGGATCCCAAACGTTTCGCGGCCGCAACAAGTGCGAGAGAGATAGCGCCATGGGCGCTCGCGGCGGAGCGAGAGAGAAGGTGGCCCAAACGTTCGGGATCCTCTTAAGATCCACGTTCTCTCTCGCTCCGCCGCGAGCGCCCATGGCGCTATCTCTCTCGCACGAGGTCTGTCCGTACTATCACACGTATACTCCAGGTATACTGCCGATGACGAGGCACGCGATCCTGCCCCCTCAGCCCCCTCTCTGCATTGACTCGCTCGCTCTCACTCGCATACCCACAGCTCACGCATCATTCTCGCCCCCTCTCTCTCTTCTTTCATTCCTTCATTCTCTTGTCCCGTCCTACAACGCGCCGGCTGGCGAGCCGATCCTGTGTCGTTTAAGAAGTATTCACTTCAATAATGAATAATGAATGATAAATGATAAATGATAAATGATGAATAATGAATGATGAATAATGAATGATGACTAATGAATAATGAATAATGATAATTAATGATCGATAATTAATAATTGATAAAAGAAAAAAAAATTCATTTCCCGGATTCGAACCAACGACTTCGCGGTCAGTGTATCAACACTTTAGCCCTGCGCCAACGGCACGTCTTGAGACGAACGCACATGACCATGGTCGGTTCATCGGCCGTGGCGCCCGTAATTCATGGCGTCCGATTCTTACACACTCATAATTATTTATTATTTATTATTTATTATTTAAATGTATTATTTATTATTTATTATTTATTATTTATTATTTAGTATTTATTATTTATTATTTATTATTTATTATTTATTGTTTATTATTTATTATTTATCATTTATTATTTATTATTCATCATTTATCATTTATTATTTATTCCGTAACAAATTATTTTAGACGAATTTTCGGTAATTGGATTGAGAGAGGGAGGGCGAGAGAAAGAGAGAGAGAGGGCGCGAGTGCGCGAAGAGTGAAGAGGCGAAGGGGAGCAGAGGAACTGCTGATGTCGAAGCACGTGACCCAGCCCCCTCTTGTAAGCTGACTCGATCGCACTCACTCGCACTCTTACGCGACATTCTCTGCCTATCTCTCTCTTCTTTGATTCCTCCATTCTCTTGTCCGGCCTACAACGCGGCTGGTTGGCGGGTCGATTCTGTGTTCCAGCAGAAGTATTTACTTCAAAAAATTGTAGATTTGCATTTTCGGGGCATGAAAATTGGAATGAAAAAATATCGAACTTATGAGCTTTCGAAACATAGAAAATTCAAAACTTCGAGTCGCACCTATTTCCTCAAGCATGTACCCAGAGTATAAAATAAAATAAAATTATGCCACAATATTTAATATTTATTTTTTATAGAAAAATTGTGCCCGCGTATTTTTTAGAAATCAACACAGATACGTGAAAAACCGTTACGACGTTCGACGTGTGCCGATTTGTTTACGCTCCCAACTGTCGTTCGTCTACAGGTGATCTGACCTTACCACGATATCCCGATGGCCTCGTGCTTACAGTTGAAACAGCGACAGGCGGGTCGTTCTTTCTAATGGATTTTTTTTCTTTTTCCCATTCCCGTGATAATTTCGAATGAACTTACATTACTCGACGATCGTGCGATATCTTGCTCTTCTGAAACATCCTCCCTCCGTGAATCCTCTCTACGGTTGATAAGGAATGTTGTACTCGATCCATGATGACGTCACTATTTTCACACTCACGAAAATTCACAGCACAGCAATTTAAAAAAAATTCAAACGTGAAAATAATAATAAAAAAGAAAATAATAATGAATAAATGAACTTAAAAAAACGCGGAAAATCGATGATAAAAAGAATCGAAAATGCGATAAAAAACGTTCGGTGAAATTTCGGCGTTCGTGTTTATGGTAGCACTTGTGGCGGTAAAGTGTTCTAGTCAGGGTATCACGCCAGTAGCGAAATTTATTTTGAGGGTGGGGGTAATTTTTTGGCGCCAAGCTAGCAGTAATAACCGAAGTAAGGTAAAGTTGAGCTTGCGACGAAGTACAGGAGAGGGAGTGAAAGCAAATCGCTACTCGTCGACGTGTGACCGAGGAACGCCTTCGACGACCAATACTAATGCATATTGCATTTCCGATTCAAATACGCGGAACAAGTTTTTCTAATGAAATTAAATATTATACTTACTATTGTAATTATATGTTTATAATCATTCGTTCACTTATTTAGTGATTTCAATGAGAAGAATATAGGTTATAAACGAGAAGAATCATATTGGAAAGTGCTGCACCGGTTAAATAAACGGTTAGCGGCTGTCATAGTTTAATTATTGTTAATTTTCATTCAAATCACGGCCGCCACGGCTGATGAACCAGACGCCATTCTCGTGTAAGTCCACACCGAGAGTCGTTGGCGCAGGGCTAAAGTGTTGGTACACTGACCGGGAAGTTGTTGGTTCGAATCCGAGAAATGAATTTTTTTTTTAATTATCAATTATGAATCATTAATTATCAATTATTTATTACTCATTATTAAATATTCATCATTCATTGTTAATTATTCATTATTTATTTTCAATTATTAATTATTCATTATTTATGAGTTACTAGTTATTATTTACGCGGCATGTTAATGTTTTCAGCCAACTTCTCGCCACCTAACCGATATATCTATAGCAGCGAATGTGTATAGGTATATAGGTAATGTCAAAGTCGCGAGAAGTTGGCTGAAAAGACTTTGGCTCGGAGGACTTCGACATGCATCCCATCGCGGTCGCCACGGCAGCTTTATAGCAGATAAATATTGCTACTATCATGAAAGTTGGCGTAGCGCAGTGAGCAGCGCGCCGAACTGGGAACCGCAAGAATGATGGTTCGAGTCCCCGCGTCGCCTATTTTTTTTTTCCTCCCGAAAAAAGAGGACATATATGAACGTGTATGATCATGTATGATCTGTCATATATAATCATGAACGAAATTTGACCGGATATAATTATATTCAGTCATATATAGCCATATATGATCATATATAATCATGTATGATCTGTCATATATAATCCTGAACGAAATTTGACCGTATATAATCGTATATAATCATATATAGTTATATATAGTCATATATGATCACATATGACTATATATGATTATGTATGATTATAAACGGTCAAATTTCGTTCATGATTATATATGACAGATCTTACATGATTATATATGATCATATATGTCCATTTTTTCCCGGGACGTTATTTAGAAAATTTTGAAATGCTGAAAAACTCAAAAAAACGCGATCCCAAAAATCTGAAAAAATTCACACTACTCTTTTTCGTCTAATTGAATAATTTGACCAAATTTCAATTTTTTTGGGAG
>CAVLEH010000070.1:0-68037 GCA_963662125.1 Diplazon laetatorius | reverse complement strand
CTTCGACGAACTCACAATACCCTCGAATCTTGTCGAAAACGACGTTACGGGCGAACGGTTCGTTCGAAATGCTCGATTTTGCAAAAATCACACATAGTTGGATGAAACTAAGGTTTTTCACACGTTTCCAACCAGAAACAACCATTTTTGTAGCTGGGAAAGAAGATTCGACGAATTTGGTCGAAATCGATGTTGCAAACGACCAAACCGTTTGCGATCGGTCGAAATGCATGAAATTCCTTCATTTGCACGGAATGAACGCATTTCAACCGTTTCGAGCAAGAAAGTCACGGAAGTTTGGCTGCAATAGCGTAACATTGGTGTTTTGAACGGAAACTTCGACGAACTCACGATACCCTCGAATCTTGTCGAAAACGACGTTACGGGCGAACGGTTCGTTCGAAATGCTCGATTTTGCAAAAATCACACATAGTTGGATGAAACTAAGGTTTTTCACACGTTTCCAACCAGAAACAACCATTTTTGTAGCTGGGAAAGAAGTTCCGACGAATTTGGTCGAAATCGATGTTGCGAACGACCAAACCGTTTGCGATCGGTCGAAATGCATGAAATTCCTTCATTTGCACGGAATGAACGCATTTCAACCGTTTCGAGCAAGGAAGTCACGCAAGTTTGGCTGCAATAGCGTAACATTGGTGTTTTGAACGGAAACTTCGACGAACTCACGATACCCTCGAATCTTGTCGAAAACGACGTTACGGGCGAACGGTTCGTTCGAAATGCTCGATTTTGCAAAAATCACACATAGTTCGATGAAACTAAGGTTTTTTACACGTTTCCAACCAGAAACAACCATTTTTGTAGCTGGGAAAGAAGATTCGACGAATTTGGTCGAAATCGATGTTGCGAACGACCAAACCGTTTGCGATCGGTCGAAATGCATGAAATTCTTTCATTTGCACGGAATGAACGCATTTCAACCGTTTCGAGCAAGAAAGTCACGGAAGTTTGGCTGCAATAGCGTAACATTGGTGTTTTGAACGGAAACTTCGACGAACTCACGATACCCTCGAATCTTGTCGAAAACGACGTTACAAGCGAACGGTTCGTTCGAAATGCTCGATTTTGCAAAAATCACACATAGTTGGATGAAACTAAGGTTTTTCACACGTTTCCAACCAGAAAAAACCATTTTTGTAGCTGGGAAAGAAGATTCGACGAATCTGGTCGAAATCGATGTTGCGAACGACCAAACCGTTTGCGATCGGTCGAAATGCATGAAATTCCTTCATTTGCACGGAATGAACGCATTTCAACCGTTTCGAGCAAGAAAGTCACGGAAGTTTGGCTGCAATAGCGTAACATTAGTGTTTTGAACGGAAACTTCGACGAACTAACGATACCCTCGAATCTTGTCGAAAACGACGTTACGGGCGAACGGTTCGTTCGAAATGCTCGATTTTGCAAAAATCACACATAGTTGGATAAAACTAAGGTTTTTCACACGTTTCCAACCAGAAACAACCATTTTTGTAGCTGGGAAAGAAGATTCGACGAATTTGGTCGAAATCGATGTTGCGAACGACCAAACCGTTTGCGATCGGTCGAAATGCATGAAATTCTTTCATTTGCACGGAATGAACGCATTTCAACCGTTTCGAGCAAGAAAGTCACGGAAGTTTGGCTGCAATAGCGTAACATTGGTGTTTTGATCGGAAACTTCGACGAACTCACGATACCCTCGAATCTTGTCGAAAACGATGTTACGGGCGAACGGTTCGTTCGAAATGCTCGATTTTGCAAAAATCACACATAGTTGGATGAAACTAAGGTTTTTCACACGTTTCCAACCAGAAACAACCATTTTTGTAGCTGGGAAAGAAGATTCGACGAATTTGGTCGAAATCGATGTTGCGAACGACCAAACCGTTTGCGATCGGTCGAAATGCATGAAATTCCTTCATTTGCACGGAATGAACGCATTTCAACCGTTTCGAGCAAGAAAGTCACGGAAGTTTGGCTGCAATAGCGTAACATTGGTGTTTTGAACGGAAACTTCGACGAACTCACAATACCCTCGAATCTTGTCGAAAACGACGTTACGGGCGAACGGTTCGTTCGAAATGCTCGATTTTGCAAAAATCACACATAGTTGGATGAAACTAAGGTTTTTCACACGTTTCCAACCAGAAACAACCATTTTTGTAGCTGGGAAAGAAGATTCGACGAATTTGGTCGAAATCGATGTTGCAAACGACCAAACCGTTTGCGATCGGTCGAAATGCATGAAATTCCTTCATTTGCACGGAATGAACGCATTTCAACCGTTTCGAGCAAGAAAGTCACGGAAGTTTGGCTGCAATAGCGTAACATTGGTGTTTTGAACGGAAACTTCGACGAACTCACGATACCCTCGAATCTTGTCGAAAACGACGTTACGGGCGAACGGTTCGTTCGAAATGCTCGATTTTGCAAAAATCACACATAGTTGGATGAAACTAAGGTTTTTCACACGTTTCCAACCAGAAACAACCATTTTTGTAGCTGGGAAAGAAGTTCCGACGAATTTGGTCGAAATCGATGTTGCGAACGACCAAACCGTTTGCGATCGGTCGAAATGCATGAAATTCCTTCATTTGCACGGAATGAACGCATTTCAACCGTTTCGAGCAAGGAAGTCACGCAAGTTTGGCTGCAATAGCGTAACATTGGTGTTTTGAACGGAAACTTCGACGAACTCACGATACCCTCGAATCTTGTCGAAAACGACGTTACGGGCGAACGGTTCGTTCGAAATGCTCGATTTTGCAAAAATCACACATAGTTCGATGAAACTAAGGTTTTTTACACGTTTCCAACCAGAAACAACCATTTTTGTAGCTGGGAAAGAAGATTCGACGAATTTGGTCGAAATCGATGTTGCGAACGACCAAACCGTTTGCGATCGGTCGAAATGCATGAAATTCTTTCATTTGCACGGAATGAACGCATTTCAACCGTTTCGAGCAAGAAAGTCACGGAAGTTTGGCTGCAATAGCGTAACATTGGTGTTTTGAACGGAAACTTCGACGAACTCACGATACCCTCGAATCTTGTCGAAAACGACGTTACAAGCGAACGGTTCGTTCGAAATGCTCGATTTTGCAAAAATCACACATAGTTGGATGAAACTAAGGTTTTTCACACGTTTCCAACCAGAAACAACCATTTTTGTAGCTGGGAAAGAAGATTCGACGAATCTGGTCGAAATCGATGTTGCGAACGACCAAACCGTTTGCGATCGGTCGAAATGCATGAAATTCCTTCATTTGCACGGAATGAACGCATTTCAACCGTTTCGAGCAAGAAAGTCACGGAAGTTTGGCTGCAATAGCGTAACATTAGTGTTTTGAACGGAAACTTCGACGAACTAACGATACCCTCGAATCTTGTCGAAAACGACGTTACGGGCGAACGGTTCGTTCGAAATGCTCGATTTTGCAAAAATCACACATAGTTGGATAAAACTAAGGTTTTTCACACGTTTCCAACCAGAAACAACCATTTTTGTAGCTGGGAAAGAAGATTCGACGAATTTGGTCGAAATCGATGTTGCGAACGACCAAACCGTTTGCGATCGGTCGAAATGCATGAAATTCTTTCATTTGCACGGAATGAACGCATTTCAACCGTTTCGAGCAAGAAAGTCACGGAAGTTTGGCTGCAATAGCGTAACATTGGTGTTTTGATCGGAAACTTCGACGAACTCACGATACCCTCGAATCTTGTCGAAAACGATGTTACGGGCGAACGGTTCGTTCGAAATGCTCGATTTTGCAAAAATCACACATAGTTGGATGAAACTAAGGTTTTTCACACGTTTCCAACCAGAAACAACCATTTTTGTAGCTGGGAAAGAAGATTCGACGAATTTGGTCGAAATCGATGTTGCGAACGACCAAACCGTTTGCGATCGGTCGAAATGCATGAAATTCCTTCATTTGCACGGAATGAACGCATTTCAACCGTTTCGAGCAAGAAAGTCACGGAAGTTTGGCTGCAATAGCGTAACATTGGTGTTTTGAACGGAAACTTCGACGAACTCACGATACCCTCGAATCTTGTCGAAAACGACGTTACGGGCGAACGGTTCGTTCGAAATGCTCGATTTTGCAAAAATCACACATAGTTGGATGAAACTAAGGTTTTTCACACGTTTCCAACCAGAAACAACCATTTTTGTAGCTGGGAAAGAAGATTCGACGAATTTGGTCGAAATCGATGTTGCGAACGACCAAACCGTTTGCGATCGGTCGAAATGCATGAAATTCCTTCATTTGCACGGAATGATTGCATTCCAACCGTTTCGAGCAAGAAAGTCACGGAAGTTTGGCTGCAATAACGTAACATTGGTGTTTTGAACGGAAATTTCGACGAACTCACGATACCCTCAGATCTTGTCGAAAACGACGTTACGGGCGAACGGTTCGTTCGAAATGCTCGATTTTGCAAAAATCACACATAGTTGGATGAAACTAAGGTTTTTCACACGTTTCCAAACAGAAACAACCATTTTGTAGCTGGGAAAGAAGTTTCGGAGAATTTGGTCGAAATCGATGTTGCGAACGACCAAACCGTTTGCAATCGGTCGAAATCCATGAAATTTCTTCATTTGCACGGAATGGACGCATTTCAACCGTTTCGAGCAAGAAAGTCACGGAAGTTTGGCTGCAATAGCGTAACATTGGTGTTTTGAACGGAAACTTCGACGAACTCACGATACCCTCGAATCTTGACGAAAACGACGTTACGGGCGAACGGTTTGTTCGAAATGCTCTATTTTGCAAAAATCACACATAGTTGGATGAAACTAAGGTTTTTCACACGTTTCCAACCAGAAACAACCATTTTTGTAGCTGGGAAAGAAGATTCGACGAATTTGGTCGAAATCGATGTTGCGAACGACCAAACCGTTTGCGATCGGTCGAAATGCATGAAATTCCTTCATTTGCACGGAATGAACGCATTTCAATCGTTTCGAGCAAGAAAGTCACGGAAGTTTGGCTGCAATAGCGTAACATTGGTGTTTTGAACGGAAACTTCGACGAACTCACGATACCCTCGAATCTTGTCGAAAACGACGTTACGGGCGAACGGTTCGTTCGAAATGCTCTATTTTGCAAAAATCACACATAGTTGGATGAAACTAAGGTTTTTCACACGTTTCCAACCAGAAACAACCATTTTTGTAGCTGGGAAAGAAGATTCGACGAATTTGGTCGAAATCGATGTTGCGAACGACCAAACCGTTTGCGATCGGTCGAAATGCATGAAATTCCTTCATTTGCACGGAATGAACGCATTTCAACCGTTTCGAGCAAGAAAGTCACGGAAGTTTGGCTGCAATAGCGTAACATTGGTGTTTTGAACGGAAACTTCGACGAACTCACGATACCCTCGAATCTTGTCGAAAACGACGTTACGGACGAACGGTTCGTTCGAAATGCTCGATTTTGCAAAAATTACACATAGTTGGATGAAACTAAAGTTTTTTACACGTTTCCAACCAGAAACAACCATTTTTGTAGCTGGGAAAGAAGATTCGACGAATTTGGTCGAAATCGATGTTGCGAACGACCAAACCGTTTGCGATCGGTCGAAATGCATGAAATTCCTTCATTTGCACGGAATGAACGCATTTCAACCGGTTCGAGCAAGAAAGTCACGGAAGTTTGGCTGCATTAGCGTAACATTGGTGTTTTGAACGGAAACTTCGACGAACTCACGATACCCTCGAATCTTGTCGAAAACGACGTTACGGGCGAACGGTTCGTCCGAAATGCTCGATTTTGCAAAAATCACACATAGTTGGATGAAACTGAGGTTTTTCACACGTTTCCAACCAGAAACAACCATTTTTGTAGCTGGGAAAGAAGATTCGACGAATTTGGTCGAAATCGATGTTGCGAACGACCAAACCGTTTGCGATCGGTCGAAATGCATGAAATTCCTTGATTTGCACGGAATGAACGCATTTCAACCGTTTCGAGCAAGAAAGTCACGGAAGTTAAGCTGCAATAGCGTAACATTGGTGTTTTGAACGGAAACTTCGACGAACTCACGATACCCTCGAATCTTGTCGAAAACGACGTTACGGGCGAACGGTTCGTTCTACATGCTCTATTTTGCAAAAATCACACATAGTTGGATGAAACTAAGGTTTTTCACACGTTTCCAACCAGAAACAACCATTTTTGTAGCTGGGAAAGAAGATTCGACGAATTTGGTCGAAATCGATGTTGCGAACGACCAAACCGTTTGCGATCGGTCGAAATGCATGAAATTCCTTCATTTGCACGGAATGAACGCATTTCAACCGTTTCGAGCAAGAAAGTCACGGAAGTTTAGCTGCAATAGCGTAACATTGGTGTTTTGAACGGAAACTTCGACGAACTCACGATACCTTCGAATCTTGTCGAAAACGACGTTACGGGCGAACGGTTCGTTCGAAATGCTCGATTTTGCAAAAATCACACATAGTTGGATGAAATTAAGGTTTTTCACACGTTTCCAACCAGAAACAACCATTTTTGTAGCTGGGAAAGAAGATTCGACGAATTTGGTCGAAATCGATGTTGCGAACGACCAAACCGTTTGCGATCGGTCGAAATGTATGAAATTCCTTCATTTGCACGGAATGGACGCATTTCAACCGTTTCGAGCAAGAAAGTCACGGAAGTTTGGCTGCAATAGCGTAACATTGGTGTTTTGAACGGAAACTTCGACGAACTCACGATACCCTCGAATCTTGTCGAAAACGACGTTACGGTCGAACGGTTCGTTCGAAATGCTCGATTTTGCAAAAATCACACATAGTTGAATGAAACTAAGGTTTTTCACACGTTTCCAACCAGAAACAACCATTTTTGTAGCTGGGAAAGAAGATTCGACGAATTTGGTCGAAATCGATGTTGCGAACGACCAAACCGTTTGCGATCGGTCGAAATGCATGAAATTCCTTCATTTGCACGGAATGAACGCATTTCAACCGTTTCGAGCAAGAAAGTCACGGAAGTTTGGCTGCAATAGCGTAACATTGGTGTTTTGAACGGAAACTTCGACGAACTCACGATACCCTCGAATCTTGTCGAAAACGACGTTACGGGCGAACGGTTCGTTCGAAATGCTCGATTTTGCAAAAATCACACATAGTTCGATGAAACTAAGGTTTTTCACACGTTTCCAACCAGAAACAACCATTTTTGTAGCTGGGAAAGAAGATTCGACAAATTTGGTCGAAATCGATGTTGCGAACGACCAAACCGTTTGCGATCGGTCGAAATGCATGAAATTCCTTCATTTGCACGGAATGAACGCATTTCGACCGTTTCGAGCAAGAAAGTCACGGAAGTTTGACTGCAATAGCGTAACATTGGTGTTTTGAACGGAAACTTCGACGAACTCACGATACCCTCGAATCTTGTCGAAAACGACGTTACGGGCGAACGGTTCGTTCGAAATGCTCGATTTTGCAAAAATCACACATAGTTGGATGAAACTAAGGTTTTTCACAAGTTTCCAACCAGAAACAACCATTTTTGTAGCTGGGAAAGAAGATTCGACGAATTTGGTCGAAATCGATGTTGCGAACGACCAAACCGTTTGCGATCGGTCGAAATGCATGAAATTCCTTCATTTGCACGGAATGAACGCATTTCAACCGTTTCGAGCAAGAAAGTCACGGAAGTTTGGCTGCAATAGCGTAACATTGGTGTTTTGAACGGAAACTTCGACGAACTCACGATACCCTCGAATCTTGTCGAAAACGACGTTACGGGCGAACGGTTCGTTCGAAATGCTCGATTTTGCAAAAATCACACATAGTTGGATGAAACTAAGGTTTTTCACACGTTTCCAACCAGAAACAACCAGTTTTGTAGCTGGGAAAGAAGATTCGACGAATTTGGTCGAAATCGATGTTGCGAACGACCAAACCGTTTGCGATCGGTCGAAATGCATGAAATTCCTTCATTTGCACAGAATGAACGCATTTCAACCGTTTCGAGCAAGAAAGTCACGGAAGTTTGGCTGCAATAGCGTAACATTGGTTTTTTGAACGGAAACTTCGACGAACTCACGATACCCTCGAATCTTGTCGAAAACGACGTTACGGGCGAACGGTTCGTTCGAAATGCTCGATTTTGCAAAAATCACACATAGTTGGATGAAACTAAGGTTTTTCACACGTTTCCAACCAGAAACAACCATTTTTGTAGCTGGGAAAGAAGATTCGACGAATTTGGTCGAAATCGATGTTGCGAACGACCAAACCGTTTGCGATCGGTCGAAATGCATGAAATTCCTTTATTTGCACGGAATGAACGCATTTCAACCGTTTCGAGCAAGAAAGTCACGGAAGTTTTGCTGCAATAGCGTAACATTGGTGTTTTGAACGGAAACTTCGACGAACTCACGATACCCTCGAATCTTGTCGAAAACGACGTTACGGGCGAACGGTTCGTTCGAAATGCTCGATTTTGCAAAAACCACACATAGTTCGATGAAACTAAGGTTTTTCACACGTTTCCAACCAGAAACAACCATTTTTGTAGCTGGGAAAGAAGATTCGACGAATTTGGTCGAAATCGATGTTGCGAACGACCAAACCGTTTGCGATCGGTCGAAATGCATGAAATTCCTTCATTTGCACGGAATGAACGCATTTCAACCGTTTCGAGCAAGAAAGTCACGGAAGTTTTGCTGCAATAGCGTAACATTGGTGTTTTGAACGGAAACTTCGACGAACTCACGATACCCTCGAATCTTGTCGAAAACGACGTTACGGGCGAACGGTTCGTTCGAAATGCTCGATTTTGCAAAAATTACACATAGTTGGATGAAACTAAGGTTTTTTACACGTTCCCAACCAGAAACAACCATTTTTGTAGCTGGGAAAGAAGATTCGACGAATTTGGTCGAAATCGATGTTGCGAACGACCAAACCGTTTGCGATCGGTCGAAATGCATGAAATTCCTTCATTTGCACGAAATGAACGCATTTCAACCGTTTCGAGCAAGAAAGTCACGGAAGTTTGGCTGCAATAGCGTAACATTGGTGTTTTGAACGGAAACTTCGACGAACTCACGATACCCTCGAATCTTGTCGAAAACGACGTTACGGGCGAACGGTTCGTTCGAAATGCTCGATTTTGCAAAAATCACACATAGTTGGATGAAACTAAAGTTTTTTACACGTTTCCAACCAGAAACAACCATTTTTGTAGCTGGGAAAGAAGATTCGACGAATTTGGTCGAAATCGATGTTGCGAACGACCAAACCGTTTGCGATCGGTCGAAATGCATGAAATTCCTTCATTTGCACGGAATGAACGCATTTCAACCGTTTCGAGCAAGAAAGTCACGGAAGTTTGGCTGCATTAGCGTAACATTGGTGTTTTGAACGGAAACTTCGACGAACTCACGATACCCTCGAATCTTGTCGAAAACGACGTTACGGGCGAACGGTTCGTTCGAAATGCTCGATTTTGCAAAAATCACACATAGTTGGATGAAACTAAGGTTTTTTACACGTTTCCAACCAGAAACAACCATTTTTGTAGCTGGGAAAGAAGATTCGACGAATTTGGTCGAAATCGATGTTGCGAACGACCAAACCGTTTGCGATCGGTCGAAATGCATGAAATTCCTTCATTTGCACGGAATGAACGCATTTCAACCGTTTCGAGCAAGAAAGTCACGGAAGTTTAGCTGCAATAGCGTAACATTGGTGTTTTGAACGGAAACTTCGACGAACTCACGATACCCTCGAATCTTGTCGAAAACGACGATACGGGCGAACGGTTCGTTCGAAATGCTCGATTTTGCAAAAATCACACATAGCTGGATGAAATTAAGGTTTTTCACACGTTTCCAACCAGAAACAACCATTTTTGTAGCTGGGAAAGAAGATTCGACGAATTTGGTCGAAATCGATGTTGCGAACGACCAAACCGTTTGCGATCGGTCGAAATGTATGAAATTCCTTCATTTGCACGGAATGGACGCATTTCAACCGTTTCGAGCAAGAAAATCACGGAAGTTTGGCTGCAATAGCGTAACATTGGTGTTTTGAACGGAAACTTCGACGAACTCACGATACCCTCGAATCTTGTCGAAAACGACGTTACGGGCGAACGGTTCGTTCGAAATGCTCGATTTTGCAAAAATCACACATAGTTGGATGAAACTAAGGTTTTTCACACGTTTCCAACCAGAAACAACCATTTTTGTAGCTGGGAAAGAAGATTCGACGAATTTGGTCGAAATCGATGTTGCGAACGACCAAACCGTTTGCGATCGGTCGAAATGCATGAAATTCCTTCATTTGCACGGAATGAACGCATTTCAACCGTTTCGAGCAAGAAAGTCACGGAAGTTTGGCTGCAATAGCGTAACATTGGTGTTTTGAACGGAAACTTCGACGAACTCACGATACCCTCGAATCTTGTCGAAAACGACGTTACGGGCGAACGGTTCGTTCGAAATGCTCGATTTTGCAAAAACCACACATAGTTCGATGAAACTAAGGTTTTTCACACGTTTCCAACCAGAAACAACCATTTTTGTAGCTGGGAAAGAAGATTCGACGAATTTGGTCGAAATCGATGTTGCGAACGACCAAACCGTTTGCGATCGGTCGAAATGCATGAAATTCCTTCATTTGCACGGAATGAACGCATTTCAACCGTTTCGAGCAAGAAAGTCACGGAAGTTTGGCTGCAATAGCGTAACATTGGTGTTTTGAACGGAAACTTCGACGAACTCACGATACCCTCGAATCTTGTCGAAAACGACGTTACGGGCGAACGGTTCGTTCGAAATGCTCGATTTTGCAAAAACCACACATAGTTCGATGAAACTAAGGTTTTTCACACGTTTCCAACCAGAAACAACCATTTTTGTAGCTGGGAAAGAAGATTCGACAAATTTGGTCGAAATCGATGTTGCGAACGACCAAACCGTTTGCGATCGGTCGAAATGCATGAAATTCCTTCATTTGCACGGAATGAACGCATTTCGACCGTTTCGAGCAAGAAAGTCACGGAAGTTTGACTGCAATAGCGTAACATTGGTGTTTTGAACGGAAACTTCGACGAACTCACGATACCCTCGAATCTTGTCGAAAACGACGTTACGGGCGAACGGTTCGTTCGAAATGCTCGATTTTGCAAAAATCACACATAGTTGGATGAAACTAAGGTTTTTCACACGTATCCAACCAGAAACAACCATTTTTGTAGCTGGGAAAGAAGATTCGACGAATTTGGTCGAAATCGATGTTGCGAACGACCAAACCGTTTGCGATCGGTCGAAATGCATGAAATTCCTTCATTTGCACGGAATGAACGCATTTCAACCGTTTCGAGCAAGAAAGTCACGGAAGTTTGGCTGCAATAGCGTAACATTGGTGTTTTGAACGGAAACTTCGACGAACTCACGATACCCTCGAATCTTGTCGAAAACGACGTTACGGGCGAACGGTTCGTTCGAAATGCTCGATTTTGCAAAAATCACACATAGTTGGATGAAACTAAGGTTTTTCACACGTTTCCAACCAGAAAGAACCAGTTTTGTAGCTGGGAAAGAAGATTCGACGACTTTGGTCGAAATCGATGTTGCGAACGACCAAACCGTTTGCGATCGGTCGAAATGCATGAAATTCCTTTATTTGCACGGAATGAACGCATTTCAACCGTTTCGAGCAAGAAAGTCACGGAAGTTTGGCTGCAATAGCGTAACATTGGTGTTTTGAACGGAAACTTCGACGAACTCACGATACCCTCGAATCTTGTCGAAAACGACGTTACGGGCGAACGGTTCGTTCGAAATGCTCGATTTTGCAAAAATCACACATAGTTGGATGAAACTAAAGTTTTTCACACGTTTCCAACCAGAAACAACCATTTTTGTAGCTGGGAAAGAAGATTCGACGAATCTGGTCGAAATCGATGTTGCGAACGACCAAACCGTTTGCGATCGGTCGAAATGCATGAAATTCCTTCATTTGCACGGAATGAACGCATTTCAACCGTTTCGAGCAAGAAAGTCACGGAAGTTTGGCTGCAATAGCGTAACATTAGTGTTTTGAACGGAAACTTCGACGAACTAACGATACCCTCGAATCTTGTCGAAAACGACGTTACGGGCGAACGGTTCGTTCGAAATGCTCGATTTTGCAAAAATCACACATAGTTGGATAAAACTAAGGTTTTTCACACGTTTCCAACCAGAAACAACCATTTTTGTAGCTGGGAAAGAAGATTCGACGAATCTGGTCGAAATCGATGTTGCGAACGACCAAACCGTTTGCGATCGGTCGAAATGCATGAAATTCCTTCATTTGCACGGAATGAACGCATTTCAACCGTTTCGAGCAAGAAAGTCACGGAAGTTTGGCTGCATTAGCGTAACATTGGTGTTTTGAACGGAAACTTCGACGAACTCACGATACCCTCGAATCTTGTCGAAAACGACGTGTTATGTTCCGGATTGACACGAGTCTCGTCAGACCGGGTCAAGGAATATAATTTAATTTTTTGTTGGGGATCGTTCGCCAATAAAGAATTGGAATTCACATAGAAATTCAGTACAGGTTAAGTTTATTGAAATCAGTATTGAAATTTAAACTTATTATTCGTTACAGAAAGAATGTTCTTATCGTATCGTGTATAATTCGGTTGAGTCGTAGTCGCTGTTAATTATCGCGATACGAGAGTCTATTGGGAAGAGGACCTTCCAGTTTTGAGTTTGATCGAAGACTGATTGTCCGATCGTTGCTTTTTGGTTATCGCGGCGTCGTTCGATCATCGCGTGATTTTTGGTCAGCACTTTTCATGGTCACTCGCGGCGCGTGTGCACTCGCGTGGTTGTCCTTTGGACGGTCGCGTGATTCTACATCAGCTTTTTTGGACGCTCGCTCGATTAGTTGAAAATGCAACGATTCGGTTTTTATGTAGAAATATCCGATGTCCGTTATAGCGTTAAGCATGCTGAATTTTATATTTAATATAGAATATTCAATATGAAATTAATGAATTCAATTGATCTGGACTGATTTAATTATAATTATTGTGCCCTAGTATGATAATTATAATTAATAATATTTTGAAAATTTCGGGGCACAACATCCCTCCCCCCTGAAAAGTAAAAATTTGCGTAGTGAATTTTTACTACATACATAATTACATACATTTTTTCATGCGTAATCTCGAAATTTTTTATACAATATTATTATGGATTATTTTAATCGAGTACGGTCGGTCTGTCTGATTTTTTCGACCTGATGCATCGGTAGTACTGGTCCAGCTGACGCGTGGTTTCGCGATTTTTTCTCGCGTCATCTGAGCTGTGGCCTTCGCGGAGCGGTGTGGCCTCCAAGTTGATAGCAACCGTGGCTGAAGGCGACGGTTGTGCGTTCGCCATGTGATGTTTACGTTTTGTTTTGTACACAACGTAGCCGACCAGTACTATCGCTGCGATAAATATTGTAGCATATGTTCCCATCGCGAGGGAGTCTCGCACTCTGTGTTTGAATTTTTCGTCGATGTTCCTTTTTATTTCTCGGATTTTTTTACCGAGGTTTCGCAATTCTGCGGGATTGCGAAACACACTTTTTATTTCCACAGGATTTTCAGTGTCTTTGACCGCCGGCACTTGTTTTTCGGCGTCCGACAAGGAGAGATTTCCCGGCGGCAAGTAGTCCTCATTGACCACCTGTGTGATTCTTCTTCCTGTCCGGACGCTGAAGCCCTGGGCGGTTACCATACATACCCCTACCAAAGCCAATATCCCTATACCTGACAACGATTCGCGCTTGTTAATCCCGTTTTCGCATTTTATTTCGACCGGTTCGTTTTTTGGGGCTATGTATAACCATTTTCCGGGTTTTTCCATTGTTATTATAATTGTTTTTGATATACTAATAGCCCGCTTTTCGCATGTTAGACCGTTATCGGTGTCGAGTTTCGCGTATGTTTGCACTTCGCACGGCGCGTCGTTGGTTATCGGGATGATCGGTTGCGAGGGCGGGCAAACGTACAGATTGCCCGAAAGTTTGCATTTCGCGATTTCGGGGTCGGTCATGCGGATGTAATTACGATTTTCTTTATCTACGACCACGAAATCTTCGGTCGTGTCGATGTACACGAAGGTGTCGTCTGATGATTTGACCGGGAGGGGATAGGTTTTGCTGACGTGGTATCGGCGTTGGTCGAGGAGAGGAATGTCGATGATAATTACTACCGTGCCGTTATGATAATATGCCATAAGGTCGGAGTAGTGTAGGAGGGTGGTCATTTCATCGCGTTTTAATTTTGTGGGAAATGAACACCCAGCAGGAAGATAGGGCAGGGCATCGGTAAGATATCGCACGAGCCGTCTCGGTGGCAAGATTGCGACATCTAATTTGCCTTGTTCGATGCCTGCGATTAGCCGAGTAAGCTCGGTTACATCGTCGAGGAGCGACTCCGCAAACACGCTCACGGTGGTGAGGCTCTCGTCGAGTTGTTGTCGTCTCGTAATCTGATCCCACTGGTCAGTGAGACTCTTACTCCAACGGGTGATGGCATCGCGTATCTTCACTTCGTTATCATGTATTGTCTGTGCGGTGGAATTGAACATTTCCATAGCACTTTCGATTATTTGCAGTTGTTCGTTGACTGCATCTTTGAGGGTTTGTTGATCGGCTCGGAGTGCGATGATTTGGTTATTGATCACTGCAGCGTCGTTGGCGTCCATATTCCCGGTTATGACCTTGATCACGGTTCCCATGGCGTTGATCAGCCCCCTACGTTGTCGGATGGGGTGAGGTCCCAATAGGTCGTGGTATGTTTCTATGCCGTCAGCGATTTTTTGCATGGTTGGCGTCAATGCGTCTTTTAACACGGCGCAAAGTTCGCTCAGGCTGAGTTGATCTGTTTTTATTCCATCTCTGCATGAGTGGAGTAGCCTGGCTATATTTTGTTTCATCATTTCGCAGCGCTGTGCAAGGGTAGCCACGTTAAGAGAGATGGCTAATCTCCACGTGGTTTCGATGACAGCCAGACTGCCGGTTTCTTCGTAATATATCCCTGGGTTGTCTGCGAATTCGATCTTCTCGTATGCAGGCGTCGCGACGTCGCAGCATCCTTGTCTGAGTGACAGAGCGAGCAGCCTGCAACGGAAAAACCGAGTTACCCGGGGGTTTGCTGATTAAGGGTTTTTGAATTCCCCCACCCTTTTTGGGATGCGATTTTATTGCGCTTCGAGACGGTGGAACTCATTACTCGAGCAACCACAGAGACGATCACTTCGCCGCAACCTCAATTTCTCTGCGCAAAATGCCTTCATTTCGAGTGCCGAAGTCGCATTTCGTGGTTTTTCCGGCGTCAATGGACGTCCCATGGGTGTACGAGGTAAGTACGCAGCTGTTTATGGTATCCTTTGGGAAAATTTAGAAATTGAAAAATAATAAAAACATTTTTTGTGTGTTTTTTTTTTTTTTTTGTTTCAGCCCTTCGACCTGAGGTCGCCTTCCGAGCTGACCCCGGAGGATTGGGAGCTTGTGTTCGATTGGGAGGTGAACCTCCCGCCCTGGCCCGTAGGCGCTCTGAGGTGGGAGGTGCGGCGGCGGCGCGACGTTCGTAGGCGCCGTCGCGAGGGGCACGCAGCTGCCGATCGGTTTTGGGGCGGCGACCTTGCCCTCGCCAGTCTTTTCGGCGACTTTTAATGTTAATGAATTTTTGAAATTTAATGATTGTTTATTGAAATTATTTTTGTGACAAATTGTATTGTTTTTTCTTTTAGCGATCCGGCCCCAGTGGGGTCGGGTCGAATAAATGTTCAATTTTCTCTTTTAATTTTTGTGTTTGTATTTATTTATCTGGGTTATAATTTTTTTTTTTTTTCTTGCCCCCCCCCTTTTTTTTTTTTTGGAATGTTTTCAAACTTTCATGTTTTCAGGATTTTATGTTTTTTCAGGATTTTATGTTTTTTCAGGATTTTATGTTTTACAGGGTTTTATTTTTTCAGGTCTTTTCCTTCTTCTCTCTTTCTTCTTCTCGTTCTTCGCGGCGTTCGGCTGGGGTCGGCGCGCGAAGACATTATTATCATTTTTATCTTTTCCTCTTATTCTTCTTCTTCTTCGCGGCGCTCGGCTGGGGCCGGAGCCGAATTATTATGATTATCATGGTCTCGCGTTACGTCGCGAGTGTGTCGACGAGCGAGGTTGGTGTTTTTTTTTTTTTTTTTTTTTTCCCTTTTTTTTTTCTTCTTCTTCTTCTTCTTGGCGCTCGGCTGGGGCCGGAGCCGAATTATTATGATTATTATGGTCTCGCGCTACGTTGCGAGTGTGTCGACGAGCGAGGTTGGTGTTTTTTTTTTTTTTTTTTTCTCTCTCTCTCTCTCTTTTTTTTTTTTTTTTGCTAGTGGGTCACGGCCGGTTTCAACCGGTTAGCGTGAACCACTAAATCTTTGCGCCCCTTGCGTATCACGTACGTGACCGGGGTGCGACGTTCGGTGATTTGGTAGGGGCCGATCCACTTGGGGGTGAGTTTGGCCGATCGTCCGCGGCGCACCGTCTCGTCGTGTAGCAGAACGGTGTCGCCCACGCGGTACTCTATCTCTCTCGCACCCTTGTCGTAAGCGATCTTGGCTGTCTCTTTCGCACCTATTAGATTGCTGCGTGCGATGCTCCATGACGCTCTCAGCCGCTCTCGCAGCTCGTCGGCGTAATCTTCGAACGAATATGTGTTCCGAGGTTCCTGTTTCACCGCTGTCGGTAGCACGGCTGCACGTCCAAACACGAGTTCGTGGGGGGATAGTCCCGTCGCTGTGTGTGGAGTCGTGTTGTACGTGAACATCGCGTATGGGAGCCACTCGTCCCAATCGCATTGTTCATCGTCAATGAAATGTCTTAGGTATTCGGCGAGAGTACGGTGCGATCTTTCTAACGCGCCGTTACTCTCGGGATGGTACGCGGTTGTCTGAATCTTTTTTATCTTCAGCAGCTTGCACATTTCCTTGAAAGTTTTGCTGAGGAAATTGGTCCCTTGGTCGGACAGAATGGTCTCCGGAAGTCCATATCTACAAATGACTTCCTGTACGAGGGCCCTAGCGACTGTATTGGCCTCCTGATTTTCGATGGCCATTGCAGCGCTGTATTTCGTTAGGGCGTCTTGGAACGTCAATATGTATTTATTTCCGCGGGACGATTCGGGGAGGGGACCGACGATGTCCACTGCCGTTTTTTCGAACGCCCTTTCAGGGGTGTCGGTGATTACCATTGGGACTCGCTCTCTTTTACTGAGCTTGTTCTTCTGGCAATTGAGGCATTTTGATACGTGCTCTCGCACGTCTCGTCGGATGCCGGACCAATTATACTTGGTGCGGATCCGCGATAAGGTTCTTTTCACGCCCTGATGGCCGCCGAGGGGCGTGTCGTGATACTCATGCAGTATCTGGGCTCGTTCCTCGGGGCGGGGGCATGTTATCGCGGAGCGGTGGCCATTATTGTCGCTTGTATGGCTGTCTCCGTCTTTGCTGTGTAGCGAGCCAGTCTCGCTGTCGCTCTCGCTTTCTTCTCCTTCGCTCGCCTTATCGCGAGGGGGAGAGGGGGAGCGGTCTAGCGAGACGCATGGCGCGCCGTCGTCTGCCCCGTTCGTTTCTCGCTCGCACGGCGGGGCAGTAGCGTTCTCGCTCTTCTCGGGCCTCTCCTTTGTGCCGTGGTTCGTACCACCCGCACTCTCGAGAGGTTGATTCTCTGTCTCACTTGCAGGAGACGGCTGGTCTGTCTCCGTCTTTCCTTTTACTACAGCCTCGCGCGTGGGGCCCGTAGTATTGTCAGCTGGACGGTGACAGTTTTCTCCATCCTTTTCTTTCGACTTGCTCTCTCGTGTCTTGCTGTTACTCTTTGCGCGCTTATTCTTAATGGCCGCGTCGTTCGCAGCTAGACGGAGAAGCGAATCGTTTTGTTTTCGTGCCCTCTCACTCGCTCTCGTTACTGCGCATATGCGACTGAGAGCGTCGGCGTTCGTGTTTTTCTTACCCGCTTTATACTCGATGTCGAACTCGTGCTCGGAAAGTTTAATTTTCCACCGCATGAGTCGAGATCCGGGGTCTTTTACTCCGAACAGCCACGTGAGAGGCTGGTGATCTGTCACGACGGTGAATCGAGTACCGTACACGTAAGGCCGGAATTGCGTTATCGCCCATACGATCGCGAGCAATTCTTTCTCGGTCGTGGTGTAATTTTGTTCCGCCTTATTTAATGTCCGGCTCGCATAACATATGGGCAAGTCCTCACCGACCTTGCCCTGTGACAAGATGGCGCCGATTGCTTTGTCTGACGCATCGGTTGTCACGACGAACGGTTTACCGAAATCCGGATATTGGAGGATCGGTGCCGTTGTCATTACTGTTTTCAGCTGTTCAAATGCAGCGTCTCGAACCGCGGTCCACTCGAACTTTGCGTCTTTACGCACAAGTTCGGTTAGTGGTTTAGCGATTTTCGAGAAATCTTTAATAAATTTCCGATAATAACCGGCCAATCCGAGGAAAGATTGTATCCCTTTCACATTCGTCGGGATGGGAAAATTTTTGACGGCGGCGATTTTCTCTGGATCGGCTCGCACGCCGTTTTCCGAGATTATGTGCCCCAAGTAGTGTGTTTCTTTCCTCAAGAGTTGACACTTGCTTGGTTGCAACACCAATTTCGCCTCTCTCAACCGATGGAAAACTTCTTTCAGTCGACCATTGTGTTGAGCGAGGGTTTGACCGTGGATGACGATGTCGTCCAGGTATACGTAACACTTTATTCCGTCTAACCCGGCTAAGACTGAATGCATCAGCCTTTGGAAAGTCGGTGGTGCATTTTTTAGGCCAAAAGGCATTCGGTTGTATTCGAAATGGCCCTGGGGTGTGGAAAAAGCAGTTTTTTCCTTATCGTTCTCGGCCATCGGTATTTGATGAAAACCGGACGCGAGATCGAGGGTGGAAAAATAACATGCTCTGCCCAGCTGGTCTAAAATTTCGGTGATATTTGGTAACGGATATGAGTCACCGACGGTTGCTTCATTGAGTTTTCTGAAGTCCACCACGACTCGCATTTTCCGTATACCGTTTGCATCGGGTTTTTTGGCAACGACAAGCAGCGGAGCGTTCCACTGACTTTTGCTCGGCTGGATTATGCCGTCGGCCAACATTTCTTCCGTCTGCTTTTCGACTTCTTTTTTATGAGCCTCGGGCAGACGGTAAGGGTGGATTTTCGTGGGTAGAGTACCCTCTTTGAGATTGATTCGGTGCTCCACCATGTGGGTGCACGGGAGTTTGTCTCCGGGGAGATGAAAGATGTCCTCGAACTCAGTGATTATGTGTTCGAGTGATTTGTTTTCTTCCGCGTTGAGGTGCGAACGGTCGATCTCATGTTTCAATCGCGCGAGACGCTCGGCCCCTCGCACCGTTCGCACCGCGCTTACGCTCAAGGACTCGGCCGCGTTATCTTCCAGCGGCTCGAGTGTCACTATCGGTCGTAGTACTACGTCCACGTGGTCGCTGGTATTTACTACGCTGATAGTACAGCAGTTGCCTTGCGGTGTTGTGACGCAAGCTCCTACAGTCACGTCGCGGCTAACTTCGATTCTTTCGACGAGTCCGACGTGCTTGCTTTTTGTTCGCGCGCGTATTATTGTCTCGCTTCGGGGGGGAAGATTTACCTTTAATCTTCCGTCATGGAGGACCATAGAATGATCGTACATTCTCAAAAATCTTCCTCCGATGATGTCGACGTAGTGCTCGTGGATAAAATCCATTCCGAGCAACCCATGTACACTTAAGGGTACGTCGTCTTGTACCACGTAGACCCAATAGCGAACCGCGGTTTCGGGGACTTTTAGGACAATTTCTGCTTGGCATATGGGACGGATTTTGGTCCCCGACACGCCCTCGAGCGTGGCTTCAGTGTCTCTGCTCGCCGTATCGGGAAGCAGGGCACTTCTCTTGACGAGGCAGCACTGAGCACCGGTGTCTGCTTTTAGGGTTAGAATCCCATCAGCGGTGCTTGGCGACTCGATGTTGAAGTCGTTTGCGATGGATTTGGATGGGATCGTCACCTTCAATACCTGTGGCATGCTCGGGTTTTCCAATCCGAGGTCCGGCACAATCGTGCACGGTTCGGAAGCCGTTGCGATGTCGCAGGTTGGTATCGGTTCGGTTGGTGACGAGGTTTCGATTTCCCCAGGGGTCGATGGAGATACGTTTGGTTCGGGAGCCGGGACGAGGATGCTCGCATTCGTGTCGTACGAGCTCAAGGGTTTAGTCACGAGATTTTTCCGTGGGTGTTCTACGGGATTTGACGCGACGTTGCATGTATTTACTACGTACGCGCTCAGCGGTTTCACGCTCTCCTCTCGTGTCTCGTTTTTTTTTGTGTTGACATCCTTTGGTTCTCGTTTGTCCCTATCGCTATTAATTCGATAATTTTTATCTTTCTTGTCGTCGAAATTTCTCCTACCCTGAGAGGAATGGTAGCCGTTAGTACCATTTCCTCGTGCCTGTGAAAGGCGTTTTCTACATTCCTTCCATGCATGACCGCTTCGTTTGCAGAAAGTGCACGTGACCTCGACCTGATGAATTGATCGATTGTGGTCTGGTGCGGGCAAGCTGACCCGACCAGATGGTCGCGTGCAATTTCGTGACACATGTCCCGATTTACCGCACGAGTAACAATTTCTCGTGTTGTTATTTGGCGCTACGGAGGATCTACGCGGCGCTGATCCCGCGTTTTCGCTGACGCCCCTTGGGTTGATCATTTTACTGATCTCAACCGCTCCGCTCATGGTCTCGTGCAACGTCGCGTAGTTACGAGCGCGCACGAGTATCTGAACTTGGCCCAGCAGTCCATTGACAAAACTGGCCTGGACCGATAGACGTAGGGCATCTCCGATCGCCCTAGCGTCCCGTTCCGAACCTGCGTTTTCGGTGAGCTTTCCGACCAGCTCCACTGTTAATGTTTCGGTTCGGGTGGCGTAAGCCGCTACGCTTTCTCCTTGCCTTTGGCGCAAGGAGCTGAATTCGCTTTGTATGGCCGACAGTGATTTACGGTGGCCGTACAAAGCTTCGAGTTCCGTACGGAGCCCGTGTAGGGTCGTAATCGTTTTATGTTTTAATTCTTGCTCGGCTCGGCCCCCTATGTGGCCTGTAATTACGAGTTCCAACAGGGTTTCTCTATCCTGGTAAGGGGTTTTCCGAAACACCGTCTCGCACGAGCGAAGAAAGCTCTCTAGCTCGATGGCATTTCCTCCGTTGAATTTTTTAATATTATGCAACGAGGTGTTAAGCGCGAGCCAATCCGTTCGCTCGCTGTTTCCGGTTCGCCTACGCGAGGGAGATCTATCTTCCCTTTCCGCTTTCCCTTCGAGATCGGCTAGGCGACTTTCTAGGGCCCTAATCAATTCGTACGGGTCGCTATCTACTTCGTGAAGAGTGTCAGCGAGGCTTCTACGCGTCGACGTCAACCGACTCGTCAATCTCCGATGTCGTTGCTCGATTTCGCGTAGTTCGGCGGTTATCGCCTCTTGCTCGTCTAGGTGCGTGTGGTCGGATAATCTATCGGTCGCGAATCGGGTATTTCGGTTCGGGGCCTTTGGAATCGCGCCTAGATTTTTGTTTACATTTTTTGACGGTGAGTTCGACCTTGGGAGCGTTTTCCTAGCGTCGTTTGCGAGCCGTCTAATTTCGTCGTCGATCATATCCGGAGTGATCGGTCGGATGCTGCTCCGTCCTCTGCTGGGGCGATCCATCTCGGAATCGCTTGTATCGATGAACCCGGTACCGCGTCTCGTATTAACCCCGAACTGATCGCGCAAACTCGCCGCCAGTCGAGATTGATGGCCGGCGGGCAGAGTGCCTGTCGGCGACAGTTGTTGCAGCGCGTTATTAGTGCGAAAAGTTATATCGCCGATCGCTGCATCCAAACCGGCCGCGACGCCTACCTCTTCCGAAGGGATGGCTGAATCAACCGATTGTCCGCGGCGTAATCGGTCTGACCTTTCATTGTCAGACATTCTCAAAATTTAAACAAAATTTTTTTTTTTTTTTTTTTTTCCGCGGGCACTGATTCTATCGCGGTCGGTGTCTATGTTTTGTGTGACGCGGGGTATTTCAAACCGGTAGCGCGAAAGTTTCCTTTTTTTTTTATATTTTACGCGTTTGGGTTTTTTCCGAGCTACTACTTTTTTCGGCTTTGGTAGTTTTTATTGGGTTTGTATGTAATAACCGTCACTTACAGGTAGATGATCCCTGATGTCATCTCGTCTGAACAGCTGGGCGTAGTCGTGATGCTCGTCCTTCTGTGTTCGTCCTTGGCCCGTCCTCGTCCTTCAGGGATCGTCCTTGGCCCTTCCTCGTCCTTCCTTGAACGCGTCGTTGACCCTCTGGCGATGTGTTGACGGGAGGCCCTTCGAGTCTTCAACCCGTTGATTGCAGTAGCACTTTTTCTCGGTGCCACGCTGCACTGTACCAGGCTATCGGTCCCGACGACTGCGTGTCGGGCTCAGCTCTGGGTTTTTCTTTTTTAAATCTTATTTCGTGATTGTTTATTTTAATCCGCACTGATTCTACTTTGGCAAATCCCACCGCTGCCACCAATGTTATGTTCCGGATTGACACGAGTCTCGTCAGACCGGGTCAAGGAATATAATTTAATTTTTTGTTGGGGATCGTTCGCCAATAAAGAATTGGAATTCACATAGAAATTCAGTACAGGTTAAGTTTATTGAAATCAGTATTGAAATTTAAACTTATTATTCGTTACAGAAAGAATGTTCTTATCGTATCGTGTATAATTCGGTTGAGTCGTAGTCGCTGTTAATTATCGCGATACGAGAGTCTATTGGGAAGAGGACCTTCCAGTTTTGAGTTTGATCGAAGACTGATTGTCCGATCGTTGCTTTTTGGTTATCGCGGCGTCGTTCGATCATCGCGTGATTTTTGGTCAGCACTTTTCATGGTCACTCGCGGCGCGTGTGCACTCGCGTGGTTGTCCTTTGGACGGTCGCGTGATTCTACATCAGCTTTTTTGGACGCTCGCTCGATTAGTTGAAAATGCAACGATTCGGTTTTTATGTAGAAATATCCGATGTCCGTTATAGCGTTAAGCATGCTGAATTTTATATTTAATATAGAATATTCAATATGAAATTAATGAATTCAATTGATCTGGACTGATTTAATTATAATTATTGTGCCCTAGTATGATAATTATAATTAATAATATTTTGAAAATTTCGGGGCACAACAGACGTTACGGGCGAACGGTTCGTTCGAAATGCTCGATTTTGCAAAAATCACACATAGTTGGATAAAACTAAGGTTTTTTACACGTTTCCAACCAGAAACAACCATTTTTGTAGCTGGGAAAGAAGATTCGACGAATTTGGTCGAAATCGATGTTGCGAACGACCAAACCGTTTGCGATCGGTCGAAATGCATGAAATTCCTTCATTTGCACGGAATGAACGCATTTCAACCGTTTCGAGCAAGAAAGTCACGGAAGTTTAGCTGCAATAGCGTAACATTGGTGTTTTGAACGGAAACTTCGACGAACTCACGATACCCTCGAATCTTGTCGAAAACGACGTTACGGGCGAACGGTTCGTTCGAAATGCTCGATTTTGCAAAAATCACACATAGTTGGATGAAATTAAGGTTTTTCACACGTTTCCAACCAGAAACAACCATTTTTGTAGCTGGGAAAGAAGATTCGACGAATTTGGTCGAAATCGATGTTGCGAACGACCAAACCGTTTGCGATCGGTCGAAATGTATGAAATTCCTTCATTTGCACGGAATGGACGCATTTCAACCGTTTCGAGCAAGAAAGTCACGGAAGTTTGGCTGCAATAGCGTAACATTGGTGTTTTGAACGGAAACTTCGACGAACTCACGATACCCTCGAATCTTGTCGAAAACGACGTTCCCACGTAGGATTTGCCGAGTTAACGGATGCGGCCAACATTCGGGCCACTATCGGTATGCCGAATCTCGGTAAGCCGAGCCTAGACCGATTTCCGGCCGACTATCGGTTTATGATTCTCGGGCCGATGATTAATGTGCCAATACTCGGCCGAGTATCGGGCAAACATGACTTCACCGACAATCGTCATGTGAATCTTCGGCCGATGCTCGCGCCACAATGCATTGCCTACCTTCGGCGTAGATCTCTGGCCAATGTTACGCCGATCCTCGTCTCTAGTGTTTCTTTGGAATAGTTTATAATTTCAAATTGAGGGGGGGGGGAAGCTCAAAGAACTTTTTATCACTATTTTCCGGACTTCTTTCTGGTTTCGAAATGGAGTCAAGTTCATTCCAATTACGTCGTTAGTTTCGAAGATATCAACAATTTAACAACATTCGTTGCATATATGTAATCATTTATTCTTAAAAAACATAGACTCAAGCACATAATTATGATAATGTATTATAATTATTATTTACTATAATAAATGAATATTATTATTGTTCATTAATAATAATATAGTCATTTATTTATGATAATAAATAATTATTATAATTAGCGATGTCCAACCCCGGAGCGAAGAGCAAGAATCTGTGACTTTTTTATAGAAAATTCAATTCTTTACAACAGCGATGTCCAACCCCGGAGCGAAGAGCAAAAATCTGTCAACTCGCCAATCCCCTCTCTTACCTACCGTAAGGCCAGCATGCGGTAGGCGCGTCGCAGTGGTAGGGGGTCGGCTCCGCTCGGCTGCATGGCCGAGCCGCGGTTTTTAACATTTCCTGACTTTCGAGCTTTCCCACACGTAAATTATCACAGATAGATATATGCCGTCACTGACTTTTTTATAGGAAATTCAATTCTCTACAACATTGTTTATGTGAACTTTTGGTCTATATAGCGTTGTTTATCCAGCGTTTCGACAGAAAAGAATAAAACGATAAGAAAATCGATGCATTTTTACCTTCCCGTCAAAACGCTGGTTAAACAACGCTATATAGACCAAAAGTTCACATAAACAATGTTGTAGAGAATTGAATTCCCTATAAAAAAGTCAGTGACGGCATATATCTATCTGTGATAATTTACGTGTGGGAAAGCTCGCAAGTCAGGGAATGTTAAAAACCGCGGCGGTTTTTTTATTTTTTTAAATTATCGTTGATTTAAAAATTAGCGCAAATTATCACAGTTAGATATATGCCGTCACTGACTTTCTTATAGGAAATTCAATTCTCTATAACATTGGTTATGTGAACTTTTGGTCTATATAGCGTTGTTTAACCAGCGTTTTGACGGGAAGGTAAAAATGCATCGATTTTCTTATCGTTTTATTTTTTTCTGTCCAAACGCTGGATAAACAACGCTATATAGACCAAAAGTTCGCATATACAATGTTGTTGAGAATTAAATTTTCTAAAAAAAAGTCAGCGACGGCATATATCTAACTTTGATCATTTACGCGTGGGAAAGCTCGAAAGTCGGGAAATGTTGAAGGGGAAGAAAAGCAAGTTAGGAGACGCGCCGGGAATCGTTGTTGGACATCGCTGGTCTAATTTTTTCATGGTGGGTAAATTTTTTGTTCTATTTTTGATCAAAATTCAAACAAAAATAGGACAAAAAATAGTGTGCGAATGAGACAGAGGTCAGGAGCGCCGTGCGTAGTCGGTTCCTGCGTAAACCGAACCTCGCTGGCGCCATTGGACTGTTGCCCCGTCCCTTATTTGATCAAAATTTTTTAAATTCAAACAAAAATAGGACAAAAAATAGCGTGCGAGTGAGACAGAGGTCAGGAGCGCCGCGCGTGGTCGGTTACTGCGTAACTCGAACCTCGCTGGCGCCATTGGAGTGTTGCCCCCCTGTGTGTCATCCGTGTTCTTTAGTGTGTCTCCAGTGTGTTCTTCAGTGTGTTTTCCTCAATATGGCATCAAAAAACTATGCACGTGTAAAAAAATCGCGGTTTTTGAAAAACAAAAGAAACGAAGAGTTAAGTGATGATATTGTAGATGAAGAAAGCTCAGTAGAGCCCGCTATCGCGCACTGCTCTCACCTACAAAATGTCAATACAACGGCTACTGTGCCGGCCTCAACCCGAGAGACGATGGATTCGGCCTCTAACCTGTCTGGGTCGTCTTCGGAAATAAATATTATTCTTAATGACAACGAATCATCGGATGAAAATTTGACAGATCAAACTAATGATTCTCGTGATGATAACACACGTATTCCCTGCGGTACCAGCCGTGATGGAATGGAACAAAAGTTACGCGCCTGGGCGGTACGTAATTTGCATCTCCTGACCTTGAACGTCATAACCGATCTTTTGGTAACAATTCGAAGTGAGGGCTACACATCTTTACCGATGACAGCACAAACGTTGTTAAAAACAACCCATTGCCAAGATACCAAAGCAATGTTGAGTAGCAATGGTACCGATGCTGAGTTCAAGTACCTAGGTATCGGCTATGGGTTACAAAAAATAATTTCTCCCAACATATACACAGAAATTGAGATTGCTGTTTTGGTCCACATTGATGGGATGCAGATTTATAGAAGTTCAAAAGCGACAGTTTGGCCTCTTTCTGTGAAAATTCATCATGATAATTACACTTTCAAACCGTTTGTAGCCGCTATTTATTGCGGTGAGTCGAAACCAGGTTCCATCGATGAATACCTGAGTGACTTCATTTCTGAAGTAAATCATTTGATCAAAAATGGAATTCTTATCCATGGGAAGCATTATTCGTTCAAGCTGCTCGGAATAACAGCGGATGCACCGGCTCGATCATTTATAAAATGCTGTAAGGGAGCGGGAGGTTATTATGCTTGTGAAAGGTGTACGGTCAAAGGTGTTTCTGTTGGACAGGGGCGACATCAATCTCGAGTATACCCCGAAATGAATTGCTCCGAACGTACGAAGGAGTCTTTTGCATCGCAAAGTCAACCTCAACATCACCACGGACAAAGTCCTGTGCTACGTATTACCAACTTCGATCCCATTACCCACGTTTTGCTTGACTCCATGCATCTCTTATATTCGGGTGTAATGAAGTGGTTACTCGAAAAATGGATTTTGAGAGGAAGCTCTCAACGTCTCAAGCCCATAAAAGTGAAACAACTCCAATCAAGACTGTGCCAAATAACGGCTCATGTTCCATGTGAATTTCAACGGAAAAAATTTGATATTTACCACATTGGCCAATGGAAAGCAACACAATATCGTTTTTTTCTACATTACATGGGACCAATTGTATTGAAAAATCTACTTCCTGAAATGTATTACCATCATTTTCTCCATTTATTCATCGCAGCTCGTATTCTCAATAATAAGGAATTAATTAAAACACAGGTCGATTATGCCGACGATTTGATGAGAAAATTTTTTTACTTACTGCCGTCGTTATACGGTGTTCGGTCTCAAGCATTGAGCCTTCATAATTTGATTCATCTCTCAGACGACGTAAGAAACTTCTCTCTGCCACTGAGTGAAATAAATGCTTTCTGGGGTGAAAATTATATCGGGATATTTAAAAAACTGATAAAATCTTCGAAAAAACCCTTGACACAAATCATTAATAGATTATCTGAGATGGAATCGGGTGCAGAAATGGAAGTAAAAAAACGTCAAGTACTGAGTGACTTGGTCATGGAAAAGAATGGAGAGCTTTACAAGTATGATCATGACAATTTTCAATGCATTCTACAACTGAAATTTCGTGGAGCAATTATTAAATCGCGTCACCCTGACAACTGCGTACAGTTGAAAAATGGAAACGTACTCATCATAACAAAACTGTTATTAAAGTACAAGACAAAGCCTGAATTGAGAAATATTTTTTTCATCGGTCGGGAAGCGATTCCAGCGGGATCACTTTTTGATTCTCCAACTCCATCTGTGGATATTGGTCTCATGATGTTGAAAAACATTTTCAATCCCCGAGGGCCCATTCCTGTGTCGGAAATTATGTATAAGTGTGTCCGGTTTCGTTTGAAACAACGTCATTGTGCTGTCCCATATTTGCACACTTATGAGTGATTTTAACGATGACCACATATACATAGAATGGAAAAAACAGCAACAGTATTCAGGTAAGCGTGTATATGTTGAATTTTCCCGAATGAATCATGTTTTTCTCCCATGTTTTATTACTTCGATTCTTACTTTTTGAAATCTATTTACAAGTAATGAAGATTAACCGTGTCAATTCTAAATTGTTCGTGCAAAAGAATAATTCCAATTTTATCCATCTTTTTTTTGTTAGTTTGTTGCGGCAGCGATGTCCAACAACGATTCCCGGCGCGTCTCCTAACTTGCTTTTCTTCCCCTTCTCCTTCCAATTCTCTTCTCCTCGATCGCATTGTAGCCTACGTACAATATTCCGGACGCCTACCAGACGCCGCGGTTTTCAACATTTCCCGACTTTCGAGCTTTCCCACGCGTAAATTATCAAAGTTAGATATATGCCGTCGCTGACTTTTTTTTAGAAAATTTAATTCTCAACAACATTGTATATGCGAACTTTTGGTCTATATAGCGTTGTTTATCCAGCGTTTGGACAGAAAAAAATAAAACGATAAGAAAATCGATGCATTTTTACCTTCCCGTCAAAACGCTGGTTAAACAACGCTATATAGACCAAAAGTTCACATAACCAATGTTATAGAGAATTGAATTTCCTATAAGAAAGTCAGTGACGGCATATATCTAACTGTGATAATTTGCGCTAATTTTTAAATCAACGATAATTTAAAAAAAATAAAAAAAACCGCCGCGGTTCTTAACATTCCCTGACTTTCGAGCTTTCCCACACGTAAATTATCACAGATAGATATATGCCGTCACTGACTTTTTTATAGGGAATTCAATTCTCTACAACATTGTTTATATGAACTTTTGGTCTATATAGCGTTGTTTAACCAGCGTTTTGACGGGAAGGTAAAAATGCATCGATTTTCTTATCGTTTTATTCTTTTCTGTCGAAACGCTGGATAAACAACGCTATATAGACCAAAAGTTCACATAAACAATGTTGTAGAGAATTGAATTTTCTATAAAAAAAGTCAGTGACGGCATATATCTATCTGTGATAATTTACGTGTGGGAAAGCTCGAAAGTCAGGAAATGTTAAAAACCGCGGCTCGGCCATGCAGCCGAGCGGAGCCGACCCCCTACCACTGCGACGCGCCTACCGCATGCTGGCCTTACGGTAGGTAAGAGAGGGGATTGGCGAGTTGTGAGATTTTTGCTCTTCCCTCCGGGGTTGGACATCGCTGCTTGGCGGTATTATTTGATGCGTTTTTTGTGAGCTTTGGCGATCATCGACTGCATTTCAGCTGTATATTTTCTTAAGGTTATATTCCTTTCTATGGTCCGAGAGCGAGAACCCTACCTTACCGATGTTTTCAGTCAGCTAATTTTTCTATGTATTTTTTAAAATTATTTGCCCAGTTAATTCACAAGGAATTAACGAAGCAATATTACGTTAAGGATGTGCTTTATTTTTTATAATGAAAATCGAATCGTAAAAAAATATCCCGGGCTGTGGCGATATTTCTTCAGGATCCGATTTTCATTATAAAAAATAAAGAACATCCTTAATTTATTATTGCTTCGTTAATTTCTTGTGAACTAACTGGGCAAATAATAAAAATAACTAAATAAAAAAAGTAACTGACCGAATACATCGGTAAGGTAGGGTTCTCACTAAAAAAATATGCAAAAATATATTTTTTATTTTTTTCTCAAGGAAAGACCAAAAGAGCTGAACATTGTTAAGTCGAATCTTCGAGAGTGAGCGAGAGACAGACAGTGAAGAGAGGGGCAGAGATAGAGAAAGAGAGAGACCCGCGATTGGTTGCCGTTTGTAAACACGTGAGCGAGCGAGCGCCGGGTCGAGCGCCGAACCGTCGAGAGATTAGTCACAAAGGAAAAGAATCGAGAGAATCAGTCGAACAACATAGACAAGAGTGAACGTGCCTCGCGGAAGACTGTTCTGTTGACTACCCAATGGCACCAAAAATTCTGTAAAAATGCTGCTATTCTGTATAACTATTCCGCTTACGATCCAATTATTATTTTATATTTGACAAAAGTGTTATGGCGTTAAAAAATGCAATTCCGGCGTAAAACGTGGTAAGTATTTCACGACTATTTAAAATTTGGAAAAAAAAAAATTATATGTTTATTATATTTCAATAAAATATTATCCTAATATTCAATAGTAATATGAATAATATCATTAAATTTTTCCAAATATTAAATAGCATATTAACTCTAGAACCGTATCGATGCGTCATTCGTATCGATCCGAGTTTTTCATCGTGAAATACTTACCACGGTTTACGGTGGATTTGTATTTTTTTACGGCATAGGATTTTGTTTCAAAAATAAAATAATAATCGGATCGTTAACTAAAATAGTTATATAGTATTCTAGAATTGTTGCAAATTTTTATTCTGTTATATATTCCGGAAGTATTGTAACGTTGGAGGTTAACACTGACCGTTCTTTCGAACGAAGCGCGCGATTGCGGCTGTCGGCGAACGTGTTCGCATCGAAAAACAACACAGACTCGAGAGGCAGAGCACACGCGAGAATCTACGTCCCTTACGAAACAATGTAAGTACGATATTCAATTTTCATCAGAAGCATGTATGTATAATGAAGGTGGTCCTTATTGAACTTTCGGAAGAAAAGTCGAGCCAATTTAATATTCAATAATAATATTAATAATGCTATTACATTATTCCAACTTTTCAATACCATATTAACCTACAGAATATATATATATATATATATATATATATATATATATATATTTGGGTGGTCCTTAAAAGAAAAATTCACGTTCGCAACCCTCCATATGATTCGAAAATATAAAAAACGATTTTTCGTATTCATTTTTTTTTATTTTTCTTTGATTGCTTTACTTTGACTATTTCAATAGGAAAGTTCCAAAAACTCGTTTGTGGCATATTTTCGATTAAAATACGAAAAAAAATTTGAAAAAAATGTATAATGAAGAACGATGCCACAAAAACACTAACAAATGTACGGCAAACATAACCAAAATTCGACTCGGTCCTTTATGTCTCTCGACGCTTCCACGGTGCGCCGTCGCGTGCGCAAGAGAGGGAGAGAGAGAGAGAGAGAGAGAGAGAGAGAGAGAGAGAGAGAGAGAGAGAGAGAGAGAGATATGAGTCAAACGCCTCAACACGCACCGGACAAAACCCTCACCTCTTCAGAAACAGTCGCCAATTTTTTTATCAGTTCAGGGTGACCCACAGACCTCTTATTTTTTTTATTTTCCCACTACTCCCTCCCCCCTAAAAAAATTCATGAAATTAAGGATTTTCTAAAACTGTCATTCGAACTTTTTTCAAATTGATGATTTTTTTTCTCGTATTCTGTGCTAGGAAAAATGAAGTTCCTATATAAATTTACAATGGGATCGTTTTTGCTAATATTTTTTTTATTTTGTTTTATCGAACCTATAAAAATTCAGAAAAACTTTGTACAAAACAATGTTTCGTTGTTGGGGAAAAAAATTTTAAAATTAATTATTCTTATGAAAAAATCGATATTTTAATTTTTTTCTGGTTCAATATCGATTTTTTTATTTTTAAAATTTTTATTTTTCGAATCTGTAAAAATTCAGAAAAACTTTAAACAAAATAATGTTTTTATCCAAATCGGTTGACCCGTTCGATGGTTATTAATTTTTTACAGAATTTTCGAAATTAAGTCTTATAATTAAAAATTGAAAAAAATAATAAATTATGTCATATTTTCGATTTCAGTGCGATTTTAATCTGAAAGTTGAAGGAAAATATGCCCTTTTTTTTAAAGGAAGAAGAAGTTTATGAAAAATCTGATAAAAAATACGAGAATTATTGTTTTACCGTTTCGACCCATATGGTGAACGGCTTGAGTTTTCTTCCGAAGATTAAATACGGACCCTAATAAGTGATAATGTTTTCTGTATTCACTATTGATTCATGTTTGCTGACTGTTTTCCAAAATTTTCCGTTTCTAATACAGATATTCTAATCATCATTTTCCGGAGTTGGAACGATGCCGCTCTTTGACTCAAGATATGCCGTTGTCAAGTTCAATGACGACAATGGAAAAAATAATAATCGTATAATGCCAATAGATTTAGTCCCTGGAAAATGGATAACCTCGAATTCAGCTGGTTGGTGGGAATGCGCGTATCCACCTGAAAAGAATTATGAGCATGTCGACAAATGGGCGAAGTCGGAGAAACCGGCCGATGAGAGGTGGCAACGGTACCAAGTCGAAATCGTTGCTCGGGCTAGTGATTACGACCAAGGCAAACGCCGTTTGGACCGTGCGTACACCTCCAAAGATGTCGCAAGTTCTGATGCGAACTATACACAACGCGAACCTACAGTCATTTCCGAGGATAACATTCGAAAAATATTGCACGATACGGCCCCAATGGTACGTCAATCCTCTGGAACCAAAGAAAAAGAAAAAAATATAAAATCAAAATCGGTTGAAAAAAAAAAGACACCAAACGGCATCATCAAGAGTTATACGGATGAGCTCGAGCTCGTCATCTCCGATTGGGACTCCAGAAAAAATTCAGAAACATCGAAAACAAATTCGCTCCCGAATTGAATCGGAATTGTCGGATTCTGACCGTTTGAGTACACGATCAATTGATTTCAACGATCTTGCTACTTCTCGGACAGAAAATGTCATTGATGCATCGAACAATTTAGACAAACCGCAGTTCGAGGATATGAAGAGTGCGATAGTTGGTAAGAATTCGAAATTAATGTTGTGCAATTCCTGTCATGAACCGTGCGAAATTGAAAATGCTCATTTTTAAAAATATAATTGTTTTCCTTTTTCTGTAGACGAACTACGCGAAATCGTCAAAGTCGAGGTGGAAGTTGCTGTAAGTCAAATCCAACGCAACATAAAATCTGCTAAAGAGAGTGTACTGTACAACTTAGAACAGAAGATGAATGAATTAAAACTTGCGGTGGTCGCCGGCAATGTTCCGCAAGTATCAAACGCCTCACTCAGCGAATTGGTAAATTCCGTTGGTGTAACATTGCCAATCGAAAAATTACATACATTCTTGGAATTCGAGCAGACATTGCAGGATAATGACCAGAAAAAAACGGCTTTGGTAATTTTTTATTCTTATTAGTTTCAACTTGAATGCCATCCATTTTTCTTCATCAATTCAATATTTTTCAGTTATTTTGAATAACTCGCATAATTGATTTTTCCTTAGCATCATCTTATTCCTGTATTTATTTTTTGCAGATTGGTCTTTTTCATTATCTGTGTTTTAATCACGCAACAGTTACAAAATGTATCGAAGTTGTGCTGCCACAAATTCTGCGAAAAGACGTACAAGCATGTTATTCAGGGACAGGACGGAAGGTCAAGGGCACAGCGAAACTAAATTTCCGCGCGACGTGCACGTTCGATTGCTTCAGAGGTATTTTTGGTCATGTCTTTTACCGATTACAAAATTGATGGACTTAATCTGTTAATAATAATTTTATTAATTAATTCAATTTATTAATTGAATAAATAGATAAGTCAATTCAATCAATCGATTTTATTCATTCATATTTGCTTGATTCAACCATTTTCATAAACGAATTATGCATTTTTTTAATTAATCAAATATTAGTTTCACATTTGGAATTGAACAAACCATAATAATAATTTTTTTTTCTAAATTCAATTTATAAAGCAATGAAAATGTCTATTCCGACAATTCGATTCTTTAAAAATACCGGGTAAGTGACAATTTTCGTTTCTTTCAGTTGCCGTAAATGCCAAATTTGGAGAGGAAAATAAAGACGCAAAAAATTTGTCATCGAAGGTGGGTATTTGGCTGGCACGATATGCTGACCGGGAGGGAGGTCGCCGCCAACGAGTGATGGATGTTTAATTACACCAAGATTACACCAAGAAATGTTTATTTAAAAAGAATATTGACCAAAAAATAAGTTTTAGTTAAAAAATAATGTTGACCAAAAGATAAGTTTTAGTTCAAAAATAATGTTGACAAAAAAATAAGTTTTAGTTCAAAAATAATGTTGACAAAAAAATAAGTTTTAGTTCAAAAATAATGTTGACCAAAAAATAAGTTTTAGTTAAAAAGTAATGTTGACTGAAAATAAGTTTTAGTTAAAAAATAATGTTGACCAAAAATAAGTTTTAGTTAAAAAATAATGTTGACCAAAAAATAAGTTTTTTGATTTGATGAAGTTTTACAGATTTCTCGAAATTCATTCTACCAACTTATTTTTTTTTTTTTAATTGCGATCGTTTCGAAAAAAAAGAAGAGGGGCTCGGAAAAAGTAATGCGAAAAAAATTATAATACGGAAGCATCTGCGCGCGAGTCAAACCGCGCTTGACCAACTTTTTTATTTCCTTATTAATTTAACCGAATTTTCGAATCGAAATTATTAAGATTGAAATTTTGCACGATGAATAAACGAAGACGACTTTAGGAGCGAAGTTTAGGTGTCTCTCGGGGCGAAAGGGAAGTATGCGAACGCGAGTGTTTTCTTTGTCAACGGAACTGAAATAACGACGTAGAGCAACAGCAGCAGCAGCACAAGGGTTTTACTCATGCTCTAAAAAATAAGTTTTAGGTAAAAAAGAATGTTTAGCTATGTGAAACATAATGTTGAGTTAAATAAAAAATATCCATTAAATGGAAAAAAGTTATTACTGCAATGTTTGACTTCTAATTAACTAAATATCCTGAAGTTTTGAATAAGTTGGGGGCTACCATCAGGAGGAGACCCTGATGGTAGCCCCCGACTACCGACGGTCGTACCCACGTAGGGTGGCCAGATCGGCCCCCGATTCGGCCGAAGCTCGGGGCCGATACTACCGATGCTCGCAAACATTATAGGCCCGATGTCGGTCCGAGGCCTGGATGATAACGCCGGTCCGATTATCGCGCCCGTGCATACGCCCGATGCTCGCGCGCCAATATTGGCCCTATTCTGAATCGCGTAATTGGCCGAACTATGGCCGATCATTCGGGACGCAAATTGGCCTATCCGTCGGGACGAATTTTGGCCAATTCTGCGATTCACAATCGGGCCAATATTGGCAGCGAGCATCGGGCGTATGCACGGGCCCGATAATCGGACCGGTGTTATCATCCAGGCCACGGACCGACATTGGGCCGATAATGTTTGCGAGCATCGGCAGTATCGGCCCCGAGCTTCGGCCGAATCAGGGGCCGATCTGGCCGTCCTACGTGGGTAGCCCGCACGATCGCGAGCAATTATTTCTCGGTCGTGGTATGATTTTGTTCCGCTTTGTTTAATGTGGGATTCGTGTGGGTAAATATTTTCTGATTTTACCCTGAGAAAGGATAGCGCCGATGGCTTTGTCAGACGCATCCGTGGTCACTGGTCGATTTACCGAAATTTGGATATTTCAGTATCCGTGCCGTTGTCATGACGTTTTGTGTTTTTTGTTTTATTATATATTTTTTTTAATTTATTTATTTTTATTTATTTAAATTTTTCCCTTTTTTTTAGCTGCCCGATAGCCGCGTCTCGAGCTGCTGTTCACTCGAACTTTGCGTAGTTCGCGCAAGCTCGGTTAGGGGTTTCGCGATTCCGGAGAAATCTTGCGTGAATTTGCGATAGTAACCGGCCAAACCGAGGAGAGATTGTACTCCTTTCACGCTGACCGGCATTGGGAAATTTTTTACGGCTGCAATTTTTTAGTACCTGCTTGCACGTCGTTTTCAGAAATTAAGATGATGCGTTCTCTTCCGGAGGAGTTGGCATTTACTCGGCTGAAGGACCAATTTGGCTTCTCGAAGACGACGGAAACTTCTTTCAGTCGACTATCGTGCTCTTGCAGTGTCATACCATGGATGACATTATCATCCAGGTAGACGTAGCATTTTGTCCCGTCCAGTCCTGCTAATTAGCCCTCGGAAAGTCGGGGTAGCAATAACTTTTTTTTTTCAAAGGGCATTTGCTGGTATTCGACGTGCCCTTGGGGGGTTGGAAAAGCGGTTTCTTCTCTCTCGGCCGTCGCCATCCGTATTTGATGAAACAAGGGACGAGGTCGAGAGTGAAAAAAAAAGTATCTAGCTCTTTTCTATTGGTCCAAAATTTCTGTGGTATTGGGCAACGGATACAAGTCTCCAATGGTGGCTTTGATCAACTTTTCGAAAATCTACCACGACTCGCATGCGTCGCTCGCCGTTTGCGTCCGGTTTCCTTGCTACAACGAGTAAGGGAGCGCTCCACCGGCTCTTACTCGGTTGTATAATACCTTCGGACATTTCCTCCGTCTGCTTTTCAAACTATTTTTTTTTTTTTAATTTATTTTATTTTATTTTATTTTATAATTTTTTCTTGTGTGCTTCTGGCAGACGGTAAGGGTGTACCTTCGTGGATAACGCACCCTTCTGCAGGAGAATTTGGTGCCCGACCACGCGCGTGCACGGCATTATGTCTCCTGAGGGTTGAAATATGTCCTTGAATTCGGAAATAATTCCGTCGAGGGACAACATTTCCTCAGCGTTGAGGTGCGAGAGATCGAGTTCGCCTCGTAATCCCTCGAGGCGCTCGGCCCCGCGCCCCGCGCGCAACGCATTTATGCTGAAAGCCTCGACCGCGTTATCTATCGGCGGCTCGAGCACGTGCGTTCGCTGGTGTTGGTGTCGACCGTACGACAGTTTGCCCGCGGTATCGTGACACATGTTCCTACTGTCACGTCGTGATTAATTTCGAATTTTTGGGTTGTCGGGCATTGGATCCGGACTACCGCTGAAAATCGGAACGATGTTTATCGCGTATCATTCTCGATTACTGTATCGAGCAACAGGTTTTTTTTGTAAAAATTATGCTCCTTTGAGTTTTCCTTAAAATCTCTTCTTTAAAGTTTTTCCATTAGAAGTGTTTATTAGATTTTTTTCCTTTAAGAATTATTTTCATTCACATTTTTCATCAAAAATTTCTTCCTTTAAACATTTTTTCGTTACAAATTTTTTTTTCATTAAAAAGATTTTTCCCTTCAAGTTTCTTTATTCAAAATGTTCATTAATTTTTTCTTTAAAGATTTTTCCATTAGAAATGTTTATTAATTTTTTTTTCCTTTAAGAATTATTTTCATGCACATTTTTCATTAAAAATTTCTTCCTTTAAACATTTTTTCATTACAAAATTTTTTTTTTTCCCATTAAAAAGATTTTTCCCTTCAAGTTTCTTTATTTAAAATGTTCATTAATTTTTTCTTTAAAGATTTTTCTTTTTAAAACTGTTTTCATTAAAAATCTGTTTATTTGTATCTGAAAATTATTTTTTCCTGGAAACAAATTTCCATAAAAATTTTTTTTTTTTTTTTTTTAATTTGTTTTTATTAAAATTGAAATTATTTCCTTTAAACATTTTTTCATTACAACGTTTCCTTCCCGGGCGGTTTTTCGAAGCGATGGGGCAGGTTCGCCTCCCGGTCGTCGTGTACGATTTCGTGCCACAAATCTCGAATTGCTGCGCGACTGGCAGCTTCTTTCGTTGACAGACTCGTACAACGTCGGTTCAATTTTCGCTCGAGCGGGTACCTGCTCTTGCTCTTGCAGGCCGTTCTTGGAATTGGTTTGTGCGCTTCGACGCGTGGCGTCTTCTATTTTGGTCAAAACGCCCACACTGAGTCCTCTTATCAGCTCTGTGGTAAGATTTTCCGCTCTCGCGGCGTACGCCGCGACGCTTTCTCCCCGGCCTTGTTGCAGGGAATCGAACTCAATTTGTAGGGCTATCAATGACTTGCGATGCCCATACAAAGCTTCTAGTTCAAGTCGGAGCGCGCCGAGCGAGGTAATTGTTTTGTTTTGCAATTCCCGTGCCGCTCGGCCTTCAATGTTACGGATAAGCAGTATCTCTAGTAACATTTCGTGGTCTTCGGGAGCCACAAGACGAAATACGACATCGCACGAACGGAGAAAATGGTCGAGCTCGTCCGCACTTCCGCCGGAGAACTTTCGAATATGTTTACACGCTATTCTCCAGTCTAAAGTCGGTCGTACGTTGGCTCGTGGTCCATACCGTGTGCGCGCGGAATTCAAGCGTTCCAGCCGCCCTTCCAGCTCGGCTACCTGGCCCTCGAGGCTCTCAATGAGCTCGTAAGGGTTACTGTCTACGTCCCGAAGGACGTCGGCTCGGTCCCGGCGAGCGGATGGGACGTCACCCGTCAATCTTTGGCGCCGTCGATCGAGCTCGCGTTGTCGCAACGCGATTTCTTCTGGCTCGTCGAGGTGAGGATTATCGGAATCTTGATCGTCCGAAAATCTAGTACTCACCGTTGGTCGCCGAAGCTTCGCCCCGAGGCTTCGCCCGGAAGCTCCCCGTGCTAAGGCATCCAACGACAGGTTTCCCGTACGTCGCTTCGTACTGACACCGGATTGACTACGCAAACTCGCCGAAAGTCGAGCTTGCTGACCGGCGGGTATTTTTCCCGGCGGCGTCAATTGTTCTGATGCACGGTTCGTGCGAAGCGTCATTTCGCCGAACGCAGCATCAATAACCGTCGCGACCCCTACCTCTTCCGACGGTATAGGGGAGATTCGAAAGAATGTCCGCGGCGCGGCATTTTTAATCGATTTTTCGCGGTAAATGGTTTACGCGTAACTATCGATTTTTTATTAATATTTTTTTTCTAAACGGGGTTGGCTCGTTCGGTCAGGGCTGCTCCGCTGACGTTGTAAACGACGCTCAACTGGTCCGCGTGAATCGGACTCTAACCACCGATTTTTTGTTGTTGTTGATATTTCCAACTTATCGCGAGCACTGCATCTATCGCGATCTATCTACTGCGGTCTGTATCGCACGTAGAGTTGAGTTTCTCACTTGAGAATTTTCTTCTTCGGAAGCAAAAGAAATATTTTTTTCGAGAAAGAAAAAATTTTCGATTATTTTTCCTACTGCGGTCTGTATCGCACGTAGTTTCGAGTTTCTCACTTGAGAATTTTCTCGACGGGATTTTTTCTCAAAAATCAAAAAATTGAAAAATAAACATTTATTTTCCTGTTCGAATACTTATTCGAATTAATGCGCTCACGGATAAAATTATACGAGATTTTTCCGCTGCGGTCCGTTGTTTCTACAATTTAATTAATTAATTAATTTTTTTTTTTTTATCGCGGGGGAAATTTTTATATTTATTTTTTTTTCCGGCGCGAGCTATGCAATAAAATAAATTTCCCGAATCTCTTTTGGCTTTGGTAGTTTCTAGGTATGATTTTGATATGTAACTGCCACTTACAGGTAGAAGATCTTCGTTGACATGATGTCCTTCCGAATAGATCCTTCCGAGCAGATCCTTCCCTCAGTCCAAGTCCTTGTCCTTGACCCTCTGGAGTTGCTGATGGGCTGCTCGTCGCCTCCTCACGGTGTCCTTGCGGTCGTGGGAGGACCAGGCTGGATTTCGACGACTGCGTGTCGAATCGAGCTCTGGGTTTGGTTTCGCACAGGCACTGTTTTTTACTTTAAACGGCACTGTGTACCCAGGTTAATTTCGTGACGTCTGCGTGTCAGAAATTTTCGTAACTCTGGGGTTTTTTCGCGCGCGTGCTGACGTTGCTACTTGTGCAGCACCGCGTAGCCAGGCCAGTAATCGCGACGACTGCGTGTCGGGATTTTTTGTTACTTTTGGCTCTGGGTGTTCACTCACACATGCACGGTTTATCACTTGGAACGGCGCTGTGTGGCCAGGTTAATTTCGTGACGTCTGCGCGACAGAAATTTCTCCAAACCTGGGCTTCGACACGCGTCCTGTCGCTGCTTTGTACACAGCGAGGCGTGACCAGGACAAAATAATCGCGACGTCTGCGTGTCGGGATTTTTTCTTTTGCTTTTGGGTCTGGGTTTTTATTCACACACGCGCGGTTTATTACTTGAAACGGCGCTGTGTGGCCAGGTTAATTTCGTGACGTCTGCGCGACAGACATTTCTTGAAACCTGGGCTTTGGCACGCGTCCTGTCGCTGCTCTGTATACAGCGAGGCGTGACCAGGCCAAAATAATCGCGACGTCTGCGTGTCGGGATTTTTTCTTTCGCTTTTGGGTCTGGGTTTTTTATTCACACACGCGCGGTTTATTACTTGAAACGGCGCTGTGTGGCCAGGTAAATTTCGTGACGTCTGTGCGTCAGAAATTTCTTTAACCCTGGGCTTTTGCACGCGAGCTGTCACTTTTTTGTGAACAGAACTGCGTGACCAGGCCAAAGTAATCGCGTCGAATGTGTGACGGGATTATTGTTAATTATTTTGGCACTGGGTTTTATCGCACGCGTGCTGTCGTTGCCTTGTGCACAGCAACGCGTGACCAGGCCAAAATAATCGCGACAACGGCGTGTCGGAATTATTGTTAATTATTTGGCGCTGGGTTTTAACGCACGCGTGCTGTCGTTGCCTTGTGCACAGCAACGCGTGACCAGGCCAAAATGATCGCGACGTCTGCGTGTCGGGATTATCGTTAATTATTTGGCGCTGGGTTTTAACGCACGCGTGCTGTCGTTCCTTGTGCACAGCAACGCGTGACCAGGTCAAAATAATCGCGACGTCTGCGTGTCGGGATTATCGTTAATTATTTGACACTGGGTTTTATCCTCGTTTTTAATTCGTCACCGCACTGAATTTATTTCGGCAGATCCCACCGCTGCCACCAATGTTATGTCCCCGAAATTAACACGCGTCTCAGAAAGGATGCGGGTTGGAGGGGATGTATGTTTTGTAGGGATCGTTTACCGAATGAAGAGTTTAACTCAATAAATTAACAATGGGTTTTGAATTTATTTTACGATGGAGAGAATGAACTGATCTTTGATAGTACAGGCTCGCGATATCGCTTTACATGTGTAGCGATGTCGCGTTGATAACAAACTTGATCTTATGGGTATCGTATTCGCCCGTCGCGTGGTATGAGTTATCTACTAGTCGGCGCGCGTCGGGTTATCTCCTCACGTCGTGTCGCGAGCCGTGATACATGTAAGAAATACAAGTACAGCGGGTCGTGACGCGAGAGTCTTTCGGAGGAGATCTTTTCGATTCGATGTTTCAGTTCAGACTGACAATCGATGCTTCGGATCGATCGTCGCGATCGTCGTTCAACGGTCGCGTGATTTTGTGTCAGCAATTTTGACGGTCACTCGCGGCGCGTGTGCACTCGAAAATGCATTTTTGATGGTCACTCGCGGCCCGTGTGCACTCGAAATTGCGTGGTTAGATCGGTGCAATGACCTTCGGGTCATTGCGCGATTTAACGTCAGCTTTCTGTCGAAAGAAAGTGTCGAAATGATTTTGCGCGGAATTCCGAAGTGTTGAAATAAGTTCACGAGGAATTCCGTTCGAAATAATATTTCAAAATAATATTTCCCAATAATATTTCCCAATAATATTTCCCAAGTAAAGTATGATTAATTATGACAATAGGTTATAATTAATTTAGTTTAACAATTTTGAATTTTTCGGGGCACAACACGGATGAGCACGTCATACCTGAGAAAATAAAGAAAATGAAAGTGAAAATGATGATGCAGGTTTTCAGCAAGAAACTATCGTCATTCATGTATCTTCTAGCCAGAAAACCAGGTAAAATTGATTGCAATCTCATAATGCTTCTTCACAACCATAAATAATGGATATAAAGCATAAATAATGTCTGTGTGTGTGTGAGTGTGTGTGAGAGAAAGAGAGAAAGAGAGAAAGAGAGAAAGAGAGATTGGTTAATTGATTGATATTTTATTATCCCATAGCTGGGCTTTGAGGCAATAATGATAATGTTAATGAAAACTGAATTTTGGACAAACATAATAACTAAAAATAATAAAAAACATAGTTTAGAACAAATTAATAGGCCCAAAAAGTGTACAAGAAAACTTAGAATAAAGATAACAATAAAAATAGGACATACAGTAAATAAATCATAAATAATAACAAAAAAAAATAACGAGAGAGAGAGAGAGAGAGAGAGAGAGAGAGAGAGAGAGAGAGAGAGAGAGAGAGAGAGAGAGAGAGAGAGAGAGAGAGAGAGAGAGAGAGAGAGAGAGAGAGAGAGAGAGAGAGAGAGAGAGAGAGAGAGAGAGAGAGAGAGAGAGAGAGAGAGAGAGAGAGAGAGAGAGAGAGAGAGAGAGAGATTCAATGAAGAAATTGACAATTTCAATGATATCGTATATTTTTACAGGAACCTGGGAGACCACGGATGGGGACGTTCTCGTACCGGAAGAAATGAACGACACAGCGTTCATACTCGATTTTCTTAATGATGTCGCTGACGGGATCAACGGGGACCATAGAGAGAGCCCGAACTCTCGCCGAGTACCGTGGACTGATGAGTCTTACCACGACGCTTTTTTTGGCGAAGCAATCGTTCGTTTGAAGAAGATGGAGTGGGTAGATCAGCAAACGAAAAAACGTGTCAGTACCCACATTCCATGTCTTCGGAACCTAATTGATACGCTGCAAGGCTTCCGGATTCTCTGGAGGAAATTACAGGAGCTCGGGTTGACGTGTTTTAGTACGCGGTACATCAACCAAGATCCCCTGGAGAATTTTTTTGGCACGATTAGGAGCCACGATTTTCGCTCAAACAAGCCCACCACGTTCCAATTCGAGGCGATTTTCAAGTCGTTATTATTAACCAATTTGACGTCGAAACATACGCCCGGTTTTAATTGTCAAGAGGACAACGGCGAATTTCTTTTGTCGTGCACAAACGTACTCTTTCCCGACACAATTTCTGAAGATGATGTCAATGACCGTGACGTTCGTGAATCAGAGCTCGATGAAAGTGAAGACGAAGAGTGGCAAGATTTTCCAGTTCCCGAGAAAGCATACATGTATAGCAATTCTCGGGATCTGCTGAAAAGCCTGCAAACTTCTTTGCCTTTCATAAAATCGTGCTCTGATTGCACGAACAGTCTCAAGGAACCGTCTCTCAGAAATGCCACAAGCACCCGGTTTAGAGATGCACACCTCGACGCAAAGCGAGTTCTAGGAAGGATCCTCCCTTCGCGATTGAGTGCAAAGGACCTTGAAAGTAGAGCGGCACAGTGGATAACACCTAAAATCAATTTGTCGTTCGTTACCTGTGTTAAACACAAGGATTCAGTGTGCGCGAACTTGGAAAAATTAATTTTCCAAAAATACTGCCAAGGGATTCTGGCGTACCTAAATTGCGTGTTTGATGGGAGGATCACTCCCGCAAAAAAGAGAATGTCGCCGCCGGTAGCCGAAGCTGTGCGCTGCTACGAGAAAAGAATTGCGGCCCACAAGCGTAATTTGAAAAAAAATAAAAATGTGGTCGAATCAGGAATCGTGGCTCTTGCAACAACCGAATCGATGGAGGAGAACAATAACCTGGAAAAGATCGAAGCGACGCACCAGATGTGACATTTTTTCATCAAATCATTGATAATTTATATTATTATAAGATTATTATTATCAGCGTTTTGCCTTTTCGAAAACCGAAAAAAAAGAGCGAATAAATTCGTGAAACCCAGATTGTACCTATGAGTCGAAAACATTTATTAATAATAAATCATTCCTCTACCATTTATCATTATTCATACTCATACATATTGAGTTACATAATGGTCTGGTGCACGTGTGTTCAAATTATGAAAATTGAAATTGGTGATTGAAAAAATAGGATAAAGCAAGAAAAGAAATACGTATATATGAACGGATGGGACAAAATTGTTCATATACTCGTATATTCTCATTATGTCTTCTTCTCTCGCTTTATCCTATTTTTTTTAATCATCAAATTCAATTTTCATAATTTGAACACCCGCGCCCAGCCCACAGCGCGGGCACCGTGCGGTGACGTCAGAGGACGTGCGGCGAACCATTATTATTATTATTATTATTTTTTTTCGTCTAGTTCCATGTGCGACTTCCAGGTGGCGCCGATGAGCATCTTCACTTTTCTAGCATTGAGTTGGCTAGGCCTGCATAAGCTTCACTCCCAAGTATCATTATTTTTGATTTGGACGAGTTGAGGGAGAGTCCGTTTCGTACTGCGTAATCAAAAACTGCACAGGCGTCAGCGTTGATTTTTTCTAGGCCTCTATGGAGAAAGCTTGGATGACAATGGAGATAGATTTGGGTATCATCTGCGAAGATGATGTGTTTCGTGTGATTTAGGCAAGATGCAATATCGTTGATGAAGATGGAGAAGAGTAGAGGGCCAAGTACGGACCCTTGGGGGACTCCTGTCGTAGTTTGTTGCCAATCCGATTGAGTACCATTTCTGTCGATGACGTTTTGGGACCTGCCGGTCAGGTACGAGTGGAACTACGTCAGTGTGGATGATGTTGTGCCCATCGCCTGGAGTTTAGTGAGGAGGAGCCGGTGACTGACGGAATCAAACGCCTTGCTGAAATCGAACAATATCAGCACGGTCACCATCCGCTGATCCACAGCTCTCCGCACATCGTCCCCAATGCAGAGTAGCGCAGTTTGGGTGCTGTGGTTGACTCTGTAGCCCGATTGGCGAGGGTCAATGACGTTGTTAGCGTTTAAGTAATCGTTGAGCTGCTTATGGACGATGCGTTCGAAGATCTTCGAAATCTCACAGAGGTTTGCTATAGGCCTTGTATCTGATGGTGATGTTGGTGTCCGAACCTTCGAGAGAGGTCGTATGTACGCTTTTTTCCAAGGAGAGGGATAATGGGACATATTAATTGATCCATTGAATATGGATGAGAGGAGATCGGCCAAAATTGGTAGGGCAGATTTAAGAACGATTAGAGCGATGCCGTCTGGTCCGCTTGTGTGAGACTTGATGGGCAAAGAATGAATGAGTTCGGATATCATGCTAGAAGATGTGAGTTGTAGACGAAAAGGTGGTTTGTTTGGGGTCGGTTTCGAGAGTATGATTTCAAGGTCATCCGGAGTGCAGGGGGGGCCGACGGAGGAGATGGATGCGTAGTGAGTGTTGAGTTCGTTTGGCGTGAAGAAGCTGACAGGAGAAGAGAGGTTTGAGCGTACGAGACCTAGAGCTGAGAGTTCTCTCCACGTACAAGATTGGTCGGTCAGTCTCGACAGTCGCGTGAGATAATACGAATGTTTAGCTCGTTTTACATGCTTGGCTAATGCGTTGCGGTAGGATCTATAGATCCCGTACTCGAGGATGCTGTTTGAGCGTCTTGCAAGTTTATAAAGGATGCCACGATGACGAATTTTCGTTTTTAGCTCCGCTGTGACCCACGGAGTCGGTGGTTTTATCGTTGAGCACGTCTTAGCTGGTGCAGTTGAGTCGAGGGCAGAGAGAATGGTGTTGGTCAAAGCTCCTATAAACGAAGTGGAGACAATTTCCGGTGGATTTCTTTCGTGGTCGGGGCTGGTGAGGGTGCCGAGTTCCGTTCGGAGAGCAGTGACGAATGCTGTGGCGTCCATGTTGTTGTAGTTCCGTCTTGTCAGGACCCGATTTTCTTGCTTCAGTTGGAAAGCATACGTAAGGCTGAGGAGATCATGTCCCGCGATGAACGGTTCGTCGGATTTAGAGAATGAGATGACTTTTTCGATATTGTCAACGATCACGACGTCAAGTAATGAATCGCAAAGCGCTGTATGGTACGCCGCCTCGGACGAGAGCACAGTTAGAGATAATGACGAAGTCACGTCGATCAAGTGCTGCTTTTCGTGGCAAGAGCGCAAGAGATTACAGTTAAGGTCTCCAGTGATTATGATGTTTTCGTATGCGTGTGAAAAGCGCTGGTAATTGATGAAAAACTCGGTGAGCAAGTGGCCTTTCGGTCTACGATAGATTGCCGAGAATAATAAAAGCTGCGTGCCTGGTCGATGAACTTCGAGGATCAAGTACTCGGGGGAGTTCGAGAAGGCGCCTTGCGACATTGCAAGAATTTTCGCATTGAGAGACGAGTGGATGTAACAAGCGACGCCACCCCCACGCTTTCCCTCGCGATCATTTCGAATAAGGAAATAGCCTTCCATGGCAACAAGGTCGTCAGGGATCTGGGTGTGAAGCCAGGTTTCAGAGATGGTGATGACGTGGTAAGACCGAGAAGTAAACTGAAGTCGAACGAAATCTATATGTCCTAGTAACGAATTTGCGTTAAAGCTCGCAACTTGTAAGCGTTCTGTTAAGACTGCATTGGTCCGAGTGGAGGTGATGATGCGAGGGAGTCAGATGATTTTTTCGAGGTCATTGTCGCTGTTGATGATGACAGTTGGGTGGCCGTGGTCGCGTTTTGCGTGGATGACGCCAGATTTCACCCACACATATTTAAACGAAGAAGCTGCAGCTTTGGTTTTGACGCGGCGGTAGAGGGCATAAATCGCTGATGGTAAAAGCTCATTTACGTAGATGAGGCCAGATATGTCGTTGTTAAATACTTCGCGCACCGTTAAATTGCGTTTTGTTCTTTTTTTTTCAATGATAAATTCGCAGGTGTACGGAGATTTTAATTTCACCACAAAAGATTTTGTCGATGGGGTGCGTGCAGCATTGCGATCAGTCGCGCTAGTTGATGTATGAGGACCGACATTAGCTGATGATTTTTTAATCATTTGCCGACACGCGAGAATATCGCTATTCAGGTGAGCAACACCGAGTGCTGTTAAAACTTTGCATGCGATCTCATCGGGAGAATCAGCAATATCGTTTGGTACTCCGGCGATAACGAGCTCGTTCGGTGGAGAATTTGAGAGTGTCGGGACCGCCGTTGCATTAGGTGCATCACATGAATGGTTCTTAAGATGCTCTTCGAGGTCAGCAACTCTTGCTTCTACTTTTTCGATTCTCTTGATCACTTCGGGTAAACTGCGGATAGCGCCACAGATTTCATCATTAGTATTATTTTGTTTTTCGATAAAGACGGCGAGAGTTGCGTCGGTGACGTTTTGTTTATCGACGAATGCATTTAAAGTCGCGAGTATGCTCGTCAGTTGGGCGCTAGTCGAATCATCGGTACGTACGCGCGGGCCAGTCATAGATAAGTGAGGACTCGAGGTGTTGCTGGGTGTGGGGGGCGGGCTCCTGGGCGTGAGAGTGGACTTGCCACAGATGTAGCCGTCTGATTTCAAAGGTGTAAGACACAACGTGTCAGGGTTACTGACTAAATTATCGATGCAGCAGGTGCGAGCTGACTTGCCACCAACGTAGGCTTTTCCGCAGCCCGGGTGGTAATTATTTTCGCTTGTTTTACAAGATAATAACTCTCCTGCAATCTTCTTCGAACATTTGCCGCAAATGAGTGACATGGTCGAGGGCGGAGCGTGACGCGGGGGGGCGTGGTATGTGCGTAACGCGGGCAGTGGGCGGATCGCGATCGATCAGAGCGGTCGATAATCGTGCGTTGACGCTTGGCGCGTAAGCTGTTCTCGAGCAGTAGTTACGTAAGGGTGCGCACGCACATTCGTTTCGCGGAGTGGCCCACGCGTCAGCACTATCGAGGTCGGTCTGGTAATAATGGTTTACGCGCAAGCGCAACGTTCGAGGCTGAACCGTGTTCGCGCGGTGGCCGGCGGGTCAGCACAATCGAGATAGATTTAGAAATAAGACTTACGGGCATGCGCAACGTTGAAGGCTAAATTGGGTTCGTCGGGTGTCCGGCGGGACAGCACAATCGACTCTTTGTACTCGCGGATTTAGATCTTAGCGCATGCGTGTTGGTGAAAGTGTTGAAGATAAGCAGGATGAATGACCCTTGGCGCATGCGTGTTGACGACCGATTTGGCGGTAAGCAAGGTGACAACCCAGCGATGAAAGTGAGGTTAGACTAGCGATTGATTTTCTTCGTGGGAGTTTCAATCAAACCGCCGCTGGGTGCAAGATGTAATTAGACGTGGCCGTTAAGCGACAAATTAGCTTGATGATGCCTGTAACAATGTGGCCCGAGGGCAGAATGTGGCAGAAAATTGGGCTTGTTTTTATAGCAACGGTAAGCGGTATGATCGTACTCACAGAGAGAGAGAGAGAGAGAGAGAGAGAGAGAGAGAGAGAGAGAGAGAGAGAGAGAGAGGGGGGAAGAGAGAGAGAGAGAGAGAAAGAGAATGAAGAGTAAGCCGTGTGTGTGCGAGTGAGATCGAGCGAGTCAATGCAGCGCCAGGGCAGGCCATGGGGGTGACACACGCGTTTATTCTGATACGAAAACTTGCATTCTTAATGTAGCCGTCGAAGCTGTCCCGAATTGTGGCGCTGGGTGTCACGTAACCGATTTGTTTGAATCTCGTCTTCAGACGCCGGCCGCAGAGTCCTAACCGCCCTAACTCCAGGGAAAACACGACGACGATTCAGTGAATCGAGTAAATTGTTATTAAAAAGAAAACTTGAGTGTTGTGTGCATCGTCAGACTACGATACCGACGTGCATCGTGCCGGGTTGCACATCCGGTTACGAAAGTAATCATGAAAATCAAACATCTAAGTTTTGCGTCACTGAAAAAACCTGATTTTTTGTTAAACCGCATTGTTATACACTATACGTATAATTCCAATAAATATTTATATATTTTTTCGATCGAGATTTTCGGTTTTTTTCCAACTCTACCACCTCACCATTTTCAGTAACGAAAACGAATTTCGGATAGAAACGAAAAAAAATGAGAGAACATCGTCGAGAGAACAACGGCGTATGTTTTATTTTTGCCTATACGTCTGATACAGCTGTAGCCGCCGCACCGGTCTCGTGGATGCCAGCGCCACTAGCGGCCAGCTACATTAAGGATGCATGCGAGCGTGTTGTGTGTCACCCCCATGGGGCAGGCAGGGGCAGCGTCTCGTGCTTCGTTATCAGCAGTATACCCGAGTATACGTGTGGTAGTACGGAGAGACTTCAGCTATCCAAACTCAATCGTAACGATCGTTGATCTGTCAAATTCCGAAAATCACGATAATCACACAACACACAAGAATAAATGCTGAAAAAAGAAAAGCTGAACAAAAATTATTTTAATTTCTTTTGATTAAGGGGCGGGTAAGGGTGAAAACCCTTTTTTTGTGATTTTTTTTATAAATATGGATAGAGATAATTCATTCAAACTTCTTACACATCATTAAGAATCATTTCGATAATTTCTGTCATTGTTCTATGCAAAAATATCGGAGAACAAGCCGGTGACGAAGCTTTCCCAAGAATGTCTTTGGGAAAAAACTATTTGCGGTATTAACTGTATCTCAGCTCAAAATTATTTAATATCAAAGATCATCTAAATTCAGTCAACGTATCATTAAATCCTCCCCTTTACGTTCTCTGATTTTTTTTTCATTATTGAATTTTTGATGGCCATTTAAAGTGAAAATTTCGTGGTCATTTGTCGTAAAAAATAGCAGTTCTCACTTCAAATGACCATCAAAAATTAAAAAATGAAACAAATAATAATCAGGGAACGTAGAGGGAAGGATTCCATGATATTTTTACTACATTTAAATGATCTTCGATTTCAGATAATTTTCAGCTAAGATATAGTTAACACTGCAAACCGTTTTGTTCCAAAGACGTTCTTGAAAAAGCTTTGTCACCGGCTTGGTTGTCGATATTTTCGCATTAAAAGATTACAGGATGTTATCGAAATGATACTTAATAATGTTCAAAAGGTTTCAGTAAATTTGCTCTTTCCATATTGATAAAAAAAATGTTTACGCTCGAGCCCCTACGCCCCCCCTTAATAAACAAAAAAATTTGGAAAACACAAATGTCAACACGCGGGCTACTTTCGACTTTCTCGCCAATTCATAATTCGATCACTGACTCTTCCTCTCTCCATTCATCGGCACAAATAATTGGTCGCGTCATCGAAATGCATTCATATAAGTATTCACTTCCATGGCGTGTGATTCCAACACACACATAATTTTTTTTTGTTGTATTTTTCAAATTCAATTTTCATAAAGATATGAAGGTAAATTGACTCCATGGAACATTGAAGATAGTTTGCTAGCAAAACTTGCTACCTTTATCGTGTAAATAAAATATTTTTTTCGAGAGCGGTGAAAACGGTTGTATCAATTATTAAACGCATCGTTCCAGAATGGATATCCTGTTTGAAATTCTCAAATTTCTTGGATCTTGAAAAGTTATAACAATTTTATAAAACGCTGTGCGTAAAATCCGATTGTTACGTTACATTTTTGCGTTACATGTTAAGTTTTTTCCTACTGGGAGTAAAACACGGACAAAGACGCGGTGACGCATATCACGATTTTTTCATTATCATCATGGTGTCGCACCACTTTTACGATCGGCAATGGACAATTTTACGACAGCGTTGAGGCGCAGGGTCGATAATTTTCAGATGTTTCTGCGTTGAAAGAAAAAAGAATAATGCCGTTGGAAAACATTTTGAATAATCCGGCATTTGAATAATATCGAACACTCATTAACCCGATCCCTCGTTCGATTACGCTCTGCTAATCCCAATTTTTATTTACTCAACATAATTCCCAGTCACTTGTGGACATCAATGTGCGAAAAATGTGGCATAAAGAATATTGCATTCGAAGTATCTTTGTGAAAAATTATTTCAATTTTCCGCCTGAAATGAAATTCCACAATAACGACAAAATTGTCTTGTCGTTGTATATAGACCAAAAATTCAAATAAACAATGTTGCACAGAATTGAATTTTATAGAAAAAATTCAGCGAAGGCATATGTCTAACTTCGATAATTTACGCGTGGGAAAGCTCGAAAGTCAGGAAATGTTGAAAACCGCGACGACTGGTATAGTTGCATGTTCGGCATATTGTACGTTTGCTACAATCTCATCCGGGATTTTGACCATTCGGGACATTGTCATTCGAAGCATTGCGCGTTAGGGATTTTTACCTTTCTGTACATTGCTCGTTCTGGATTTCGACCCCAACCCATTTTTTAACAACCAGTCTAATATATGGGTATAGTGGCGTAGGAGCTCGTTCAACCGCGTGAAGATTGCAGATCCCGCAATCTTTACGCCACTATACCTATGTGGAAGTTGTCGAAACATTGGCCCGTCGCAACATGGGCCGTTCGAAACATTGACGCGTCGCAGTCGTGACCCTTCGAAAAATTTGACTTCCGATACATTGCATATCGAATTATTTTTATATAACGGAAGCATGTTTGACCTGCGTTTTTGGGCCTGTTAGCGGGAGGTCAGTTAGGCGTTTTAACGATTGTCGACTGTCTGTACAGTAGCCAGGATTCAAATATTCATAACCAAACTAGGACTTGCATATCGGTGACTCATCCCTATGTTGCTAAAGGAACGATTTTTTTCTACAATTTTATGCGTACTAATAACGGGAGTCGGAACAAAGGTGACCGGCAGCGCCACCTGGCGCCACCCGACGGCGACTATCTGGTTTTCGATTTCCGTCTTCGAGGCGTGGTATTATAACCTTAAATAAATTCTTGATCGCGGTGTGCGCTGTGTAGTGTCGGTTGTGGACACGTTGTGGCGAAAAGAGTAGTACAGGTCCCCATCGTGAAGCAAGCCAAACCAGGCATAAAAAAGGAGGTCAGTTGTGTGTGCGATTCCTTCCAAAAAATGAGCAACGACGAAAATAATGAGGAAAATAGTGACGAATCGACGCCGACCACCCCACCCGATCTTCACGGCGAAGCTAACGATGCCAGAGGAGCCCTTCTATCGACAAAATCGTAACAATCGTACGAAACGACTTACGAATCCCGAATTACAGTGTCGGTGCCCTAGAACGGCACCATCACGAATAATACCGCACTATACATTGGTAGTCGCACGAGTGCCGATTTTTTAAATTTTTTTTTCACGTTTTTATCGATAATTAACGTTTTTTTTGTATTTTTCCATTCAAATGGCTGTATCTTTGGCAGGATTTGACGTATTTACATTTGTAAAAAACGAAAATGTGCGTCTTTTTAAGGCCTTTCAGAAAAATAGTATATTATGACACTAGTACGAAAAAAATTTTTCTGACGAGTGTGAGTTTGCAGAACGAGCCGAAGGCGAGTATTGCAATCACACGAGTCCAGAAAACGTTTTTCGTACGAGTGTCGTACGAATTTTTATGTCACAAGGTCCGTAAATGCGGTTTGAAGCGAACGAAGTGAGCGTAAAACCGCACTTTTACGGACAGCGTGACATAAAATTACTTTAAATCCTATTGAGCAAGTTGCACGTCCGTTTCAGGGCAAAATATGCAAAAATATTTTTTTTCTCAAAAAATACATTTTTAATTTTTTTTTTCAAAATTTCCCGAAATTCTGAATACAAAAACAGAATTTTTGGTATCTCTTATATCGTGGGACCGGCAACCGGTAATGCGTAATTTTACCGATTTCATTAATAGATTTTTTTCAGTTTCATTTTTTTTTTTTTTTTTTTTTTTTTTCATGTGCTCCAGTCGCTTTACGCGAAATCAGAAGCCTCCTTGAAAGAGAAATTAATGATAATCAATGCTCGATGAATCGCGTAAAGCGAAAAAATCGAACTGTAAAATATAAAAATAAATAAAACCGTTAAAGAAATTTTTAAAAAATCGGCACTCGGTGAATTCATTGCAAAAAAATAGCTCAATTTTTGAAAATCATTTGTGGAAAATTTTTTTTTTTTGAGTTGCTGAAGTCACGTGGAATCGCTCATATATAAAATCTGGAAAAATCAGATTTTCGAAAAAATTTCCTTGTCTCCGGCCGAGAATCAAAATTGAGGTACGAAATTCTGTCAAAGCCGGAATTATTTTTCTGTCTTCCTCACGTGGTAATTCGAAATACAGGAGTCCAGATTCTCTCAACTAAAGCTCATTCGACACAGAATTCTATGAGCTTCTCAACGGTTTTTCGAAAAAGTCGTAGCTTCATTTTTTACGGAGCTACAATCGTTCCCACGACTGGTTTTTCATGAGGTGCACGGCAAGTGGTCTGATACTCTCTGGCGGTAGTGAAGTTATTGTATTCGAAATCATGAAACGAAATTAATTTGTTTACTGTGCAGCGCGGCTATAGGAATTTTTACTCGTTACTGAACTTCAGCCGGAGAAAAGGAAAACGGGGCGCAAATTATCCCTAACATCATTGATAATCACTATTTTGCCATTAACCTTTCTCTATGGTGAAACAAAATTAATTTACAAATTAATGATTATAAATTATGTAATTAATACACTCTAAACTACAAAAGTAGCCAAATAATAATAGGTATATAAAACGCGAAATTATGGCGAAACCACAGCCAAAAATTCAACATAATTCCTTCGAATGAAAGCAACGGTTTCTTTCGGCGCTTACATCAACGATAGAGACGTGCTTAGCAACGTCTCAGCCTGCGTGGCGGTCACCCTCATCTGTTTACACGAGGCGATAACTGCTTAGCGAGTAGTACAAAGGGCTGGTGAGCTCTGTGGCTTACAAAGGAGATCGACGTTTCGACAGTCGAGGCGACGATCACTTCTCAAGAGATCTTCAAGCGCACAGCATCGTCTATATTTTTCTATTCACATGCACTTTGCATCATTGTACACGGAGTTACGCGATTGTGTATCAACCACAGAATATATATTAATATTTCTATCCGCTTAAGGGGACTGAGTCACCTAAAAAATTCGAAAATTAAATTTTTTTTTCCGTGACACTGCCGATCCAAATTGAAAATCGATTTTACCCTTACGAAGTACGTATACTTAGCTATTATTTCAGATTTTTCCATAGCCGTATGAGTTATCTGAATGCTGTGAGATTTTTCACAAAATTTTTCACTTGTCGCAGCTTTCGGACCCTGCGACTCAATGGATTTTCAATTCTGACGTCTCATTTTCTTCGTAACAGACCTCATTCGCGGATGAGTGTGGGATTTTTTTTATCTGCTTTCTGGAAATTATGGCGACCTATAATGTGAAAAAAAAAACAATTTTTTTGTAACTTTTTGAAAAACCGGTTGAATAATAGGTTACCATAAATTCGTTTTACCTCGCATCCAAAATTCCTACACTCATCCGAGAATGACTGCGATTTGGAACAAAATGAGACGTCGGAATCCAAAATCCGTTCATCGGTGCGGTCCGAAAGTTGCGACAAGTGAAAAATTTTGTGAAAAATCTCACAGCATTTAGATAACTCATACGGCTATGGAAAAATTTGAAATGACAGCTAAGTATACGTACTTCGTAAGGGTAAAATCGATTTTCAATTTGGATCGGCCGTCACGGAAAAAAAAATTTAATTTTCGAATTTTTTAGGTGACTCAGTCCCCTTAAATACGGCGTTTCTTACAGTTCAGAAGTGGGATAAAGAACTGTTTTGTCTCTTGTGATTTGCGCGTAGCAGTGTAATAAGTATACTGCGCGTGTATTGGTGAATTAATGTGAACACGGTGTCAAGTTATTGGGAACGAGGAGAAATTGTTTACAATGAGTCGCTCGCATGGCAGATCTCGTCGATCTCGAACAAGATCTAATTTTCGCGAGACGACTGCTCGATATACACCGTCTTTGCGACCGTGCGCTAGGCTTTGCGAAGAACATGAGAAGCTGCTTGAGGCACTACGTGTGTTTTTGAGCAAAACGGATTCTGCACCAGAGAAGTGCGTTGACGGGTCCGGTGACCGAAAGGACAACGACCGTGCAGGGCATGATTTGAATGGTCGTAATAAGTGGAAGCGTAAGTGGGCTTTGCGACACGACGAAGAAGCAGAACGAGAATCGTCAGGAGGTCCTCCAAAGAAACTGACGACTGTGCGATGTTTTAGCTGTAAAGAGGTTGGGCATCCGTCACGGTTATCCCCAAAGCGAAAAATAAAACGAAACGAGGAACAGATATGTATAATATCGCTATCGGACAAAGGAGTAGGGGTATGAGGCCATACGATGCGGTCCTCAGCGATACTCTATTACGTGATTATATCAACGGTGGGAGTGAATGCATCACTCCGAAGGAGAGCGAATCGGACGAGATGCGACTTCACCTGCAGCCGAAGGAGGTGGTCCTTCGATGGTGTGGTGGCGGAGAGGTCCGTCCGGATGGTATTACCAGGGCGAATCTGAACGTCGACCTGGCGGAAGGGCTGGTTGACGTACTCATGACGACGCCCCAGTCGAGGTTAAAGGAGCACTGCTCATCGTGGGACTACCCTTTATGGGTTTACCTGGTATCACCACGGTTCCGAGAAATGGTGACCTGCGGTTGTTCGGTCACACTACCGGGAAAAGAAGTAGCTGTCACCGCGAGAACCGGTGCCGAGGGCGGCGGAGGAGACAATCATCTCACCACGTCGTGGAGCCGATACCCAGGTAGCGGTACCAAATAATTATTCTGGTGGTTTATACGTAGAGCTGAGCGTACGAGGCGAAGAGGGTAAGAGGTATTGCATTTCAAAGTGTGTTGTTGGTACAAATTTTGAAGCATCATAAGTTGCTAATTTACCCGAGCAAACGTGAACGTCTCAGAAAGAAATAATTCACACCAGAACGGAGTTGGCGAGACCAGAGTCTCCTGTTGAAAGTAAATTTCGAGGAGGTTATAAAATAAAAAATGTAGAAAAGGGCAGTCACCCAAAAGATAAGATCAAAATCGATACTAGCGTATCGGATGACTCAAAGAAAAATCGATTTGAATTGTTGACTCGTATCGCGACTGTTTTGCATTGGATATTTTGCAATTAGAAGCGACGCAAGCTACGGAAATTAAGGGGGGGGGTAAGGTCAAATCATACGAATAAAAGCCATGTTTTCGTGATTTTTTTTCTGGCGACGCAGTTAAAATTTCTTTACTCAACCAATGGTACATTGAAGTATGGCATTCGAAGAATGTTTCATGAAATTTGTACAAAGAAATATTAAAAAATACGGCAATGGCAGCAATTGTTTGGACGTGTCTCGAAAAAAAGTTGAATTGCGGTGCCCCTCATAACTTGGTGCTGGATCATCCGAAATCAAAAAATCAAAGTTCATTCGTTAGATAATAGTTTCCCCCAGGTAACGCTGTCGAGTTTTTTTTTCAAATTCCAATTTTTTCATTTTTTCGAACAGTTTGAAGTGAAAAACACAATTTTTCGGGAAAAAATCGGCTAATTTGTAATTGCGAAATCAAAATTATGAACAAAAAAAAAACTCGACAGCGTTACCTCGTAAATGATGTACAGGAATAGTGTTTAAAATTTCAAAAGGATCGGTGCAGTAGTTTTCAAGTTATCAGGGGCACCGACTTTAAAAACGTGAGTTGTGGGAAAAACGCTTCAAAGTTTTGAACGCTTATGCGTGTGGAGTCAGCGGCAGGTATAAAAATACTCATAACTTCGCCAATTTTGCTCCAATTGACTTGACATTTTGACACAATATTCTTCAGATATTACGGATTCAATTTCAAAAATAAAAAAAAATGCAAAAAAAAAAATTTAAATACCTTACCCCCCCCCCCCTTAAGATAGGACTAGAAGCATTTCAGTCGCAACTTATCGAACGTATAAACTTTCCTATTCAGAACGCGGAAAAGTTTATGAAATTGTAGATGAGTAAGAGGAGAATAAAATCATGCGAGACTCAAATTCTCCCATCTCAAGTTTTATTCTTCTGATACGAAAAAAAGAGAGGAAATTAGAATGCGCGTCGGTTACCGCAAACTGGACGCAATTACAAAAGTATATGGATACCTGTTGCCGTTGATCGAAGATCAGTTGAACAGCTTTGAGGGAAACGATTAATTGACGAGTTTAAATTTCGGGCAGTCGAAATTTCTTCGAATGTCTTTTGGACAGACGAGTGCGTTCGCAGTTTATCAACGCTTAATAAACAGAGTCGTATACCCGATCAAGGGTCGGATTACTGTCCTAACGCATGTGTGGACGACATTCTTATTCCGTTTAAAAATGTCATGTCGAGTTTGCAAGTATTGAAGTTAGTGTTGCGGGTATAATGAGATGCACAAGTAAAATTGAAAATAAGTAAATGCACATTTCTTGAAACAAAGGTTGACTACCTCAGGTACAGGGTAACCCAGCAAGGGCCGGGTAGCCATAAAATTGACGCAGTAAAAAGAAATTTCAAGTGTCTTGAACGTGCACGGTGTGAGGCAGTTTTTTTGGGGTTGGGGTCGAAAACCAGAACGAGCAATGTTTAGAAAGGGCAAAAACCCGAACGCGCAATGCTTCGAATAAAAATGTTCAGAAAGGGCAAAACTTCGAATGAGATTGTAGCGAACGTATTATATGCCGAACGCCTACCAGTCGGCGCGGTTTTTAACATTTTCCGACTTTCGAGCTTTCCCACGCGTAAACTATCAAGGTTAGATATATGCCGTCGCGGACTTTTTTATAGGAAATTCAATTCTCTACAACATTGATTATATGAACTTTTGGTCTATATAGCGTTGTTTAACCAGCGTTTTCACGGGAAGGTAAGAATGCATCGATTTTTTATCGTTTTATTTTGTTTCTGTCTAAACGCTAGATGAACAACGCTATATAGACCAAAAGTTCACATAAACAATGTTGTAAAGAACTGAATTTCCTATAAAAAAGTCCGCGACGGTATATATCTAACCTTGATAGTTTACGCGTGGGAAAGCTCGAAAGTCGGAAAATGTTAAAAACCGCGCCGACTGGTAGGCGTTCGGCATATAATACGTTCGCTACAATCTCATTCGAAGTTTTGCCCTTTCTGAACATTTTCATTCGAAGCATTGCGCGTTCGGGTTTTTGCCCTTTCTAAACATTGCTCGTTCTGGTTTTCGACCCCAACCCGATTTCTAGGCCTTTCTTGGCTATATATAAGCAGAGTGCCGAGATCGGGTTACATATGGACGCGAGTCAGTTAGGTTTGGGCGGCATCTTATCGCAATAACGAATCGAGAATGATTTGAAACCGATTGATAACTTCAGCCGACAGACCATTGAATGAAACAAAATATTATTCGCATGAGCCCAAAACGCCAACAGTCGTAAACAGCTTACAGAGATTTGGGGTTTATTTACTAAGAGTCCGTTTCAAGAGCGTGAGCGACTCCAGTGCGTTGTGCGCGACTTTTGTTGAACGAGATTTGTTGCGCATGAGTTACACGCGTGACGGGGTAGCGGATTCAATTCCAAGAGTTTGATTGTTCTATAGAGTACAGGGCTGAGAAAACGCCACATACGTTTTCAGTCGCAACCCAAACAATGCCAACAATAAATTTGAGGAGATAGATGATGTAGGGTTTTTGCATATTGAACTCGGAGATTGGCTGTGAATCGCTTAATTGCAAGATCCGTGATTGAAATACGCACACGAGGTGTTAGATAGAGTAGCGAAAGATGCAGAGGAGAATTGAATCAAATCTGATCACATTCTCAAAGAAAACCGGGTGTTTGGAAAACGCCGGGCGAGCTCGAGTAGTTGGTGCCGAAGGTAGCGAGACAAATAATAGTCAGACTGTGCCACGACGAAATGGGACATTTCAGAGAGACATAAACAAAGACGCTCGAAAAGTCGCAGGCAAACTATCGGTTCGGTTCGATGTGGCGTTATGTGAGACGCTTTGTCACTACGTGTTTAGAGTGTCTTTATGACAAGGGACCGGTCGTTAAGTGGCCAGTCCACTTGAACCCGATGAAAAAAAAATTCGATGTCCATGCACATAGTACACAGACCGCTTGGGAACGCTCGTAAAAAGTACAACCAATAATTTGAATTTACTGGAAGTAGTGGAAGCGCTCACCAAATTTGTATTTGCTAAAACAGTAAAAAAAAACGTCACTCAAGCTGGCGGCACCACAAAGCCGAATCTACTCAAAACCCATAAAATAATTTAAGGCTCATTAAAGGCTAATTAAATGCTCTATTCCCGAATTTTGGGCTCTTTTTTTTTAAAAAACCCGTGGTGCCGCTAGCTTGATATCGAGCTGGCGGCACCACAGTTCCTACTTGTAATGTAATCGAAAATTGAACTCGGCCATAATTAAAGGCTCATTAAAGCCTCTTGAATGCAAGAAGAACCGATCGATTCGGTCCAACAGATTCCGAGATATCGAGGATTTTCGAAATTTCGAATATAATTTTTTTTTTTATCAAGCAATAAAGCCCTGGTCATATATGCGTCTCAAATACAAACTGAGAGTTAACAGTTCAAAGGAAACGTCCATGACGATACGTTTATGAGCTTGGGCGCCTTTCGCGACGAGTCAAATGAAAAGACTACAATGAAGGGTAGTTTCGTTATAAAAAATTGAAGCAATTAATTCGCGACCAGCAATAATTAAAGGTCATAACATCAACGAGAATTTCGAGAGACAATAATAAAATTTGCAGCTCGTCGAGGTCCTGTGGATATGGGGAGTTTGAGCTTTTTGGGGGTAATTTTGACGTTAGTGGTTGGAGCATTTAATTAGCGAATAGCGACTATTGAAAGCAATAACATCAATGATAATTTTGAGGCCATTTCAGAATTCCCAGCTCTTTGAGATTATGAGGATATGGCCAGTTAATTCCCTTACTGCCCGGAATGCAGCCGACAGTCACCGTTTGACAGAAAGATGATATTCATTGTAAATGCTTGACGGTGCGGACTTCATTAATTGGGCGGAAAGATATTTAATATTGACGTTTGACAGCAAGGACGTTACTAGTTCGACAGGGAGACGATATTCAATATAGACGTTCGATCATGCAAACGAGAGCGTCTCCTGGCTGCATTCAGGGCAGTGAGAACATTACTGTAATTTTAAATATTGAATTCACCGAAAATACCGATCCTAACTCAAGCTATAAATCAACTCAGATAATATCTCGAATAATTTTATCACTTTCCTTTTTTTTCTACTGAAAAATGTTTACCTTACAATATAGTTATTCTCTAATATTTTAAAAATCATTTTGGAGATATTACACTTCTACACTAGTATGCTGTTTCAAAGATTAAAAGATTCAGATCTGGGCCACTAAGCTGTGTGTCCCGTTGAGCGAGCAGGACCTGTCGTTCCGATTCAGCATCTCTCGTCTATCATGACAGCTCATTACGATATTATATGTTATTATTATAACAAACCCGAGCGTATTTTCAGGTGATTTCACTAAATAAATAGGGCCTAGAGAGTGAACGAATTCTTATAAATATTTTACATCTCAATGTTCTGTAAACAAACCCATTAAATCCCACGCCAACCCTTGAGCAGATAACTCCGAAGTAACTATCGGATTCATATGCAAAACAAAAAACAAATTACACGTGTTTTTTCTTTTGCCAATTGCAATTGTTTATAAAAAATTATTCAAACAAATTGTTTTGAAAATCATTATTCCGATAAGGTAAGTATGCCAATCGATTCTACGCAAAAAAATATGCGAAAAATGTATGGCTTACTTTTTCGTCAGAGTTCAATTTGTTAGCGTAAAACCGTTATAAACGAATTGACCCCATCAAATCCCATGTCAAGTCTAGAGCAGATAGCTCTACAGTAACTATCGAATTCATCCAACATTTTTCTTTTGATTATCGTAGGAATCCAAAAATCCGATGGATAGGATCTGCCCTAGGCTTGGCATGGGATCTGATGGGGTGAATTTGTTTATAACGGTTTTACACAAATAAATTGGACTCTGACGAAAAAGTGCGCCGTACATTTTTTGCTCGCTTTTTTTCGTAGAATCGATTGGCTTTATCGAAATAATGATTTTCAAAACAATTTGTTTAAATCATTTTTTATAAACGATTGCCATCGGCTAAGAAAAAACACGTGTAACTTTTTTATTTATTTGCCTATGAATCCGATAATTATTTTGGAGCTATCTGCTTATTTGAATTTTTACAAAAAATCTTATTTGCGTAAAAATTCGAATTCATTCTCAAACAAAAGCTATATTTGTAAAAACTATCTTTTTACGTCTTATGAATCGTTTACTACCGAGAAATCGTATTATTTAAAATGAAACAAAAATACAAATTCAATAATTGAATAAACCAAAAAATTCACGGGCACGCTCTAATATAAAGCTAGAGATCTGTAATTTGGGGCATCTTATTTTCTAGGGGTCAACTTCAGATTGTTCAACTTCAAAAAAAAAGAAAAAAAAGAAAAATCAAAGTTAATAAAAAAAATGAAAAAAAAAATTCACGAGCACGCCTTAATATTGAGATAGAGAGCTGTAATTTGAGGAACTTGTTCTCTTTGAGATCAACTTCAGATTGTTCAATTTAAAAAAAAAACATAGAACATTTTTTTTCAAGTCGATAAAAATCATAATAAACATTATTGAGGCACCCCTTAGCGTTATGATGAGGGGCTCAAATTTCGAGAACTTTAGTTTTATGAGCTCAACTTTCGATTCCGGGACACAAATCGAAAATCGATTTTTCAACGACCAGGCTAATATATATATATATGTATATATATATATATATATATATATGTATAGGCTCGATGTAACGGTAGCCGTTACATCGAGCCCCAAAGCCCCACCCCACCCTAGAAAAGCGAGGGAAAAGACGCGCAGGCGTACGAGGCTCAGCCTCCACCAGCGAACAACATCCGTCAACGGATGTCGTCAATCCACCCGAGCCAATCACTGCTCGTGCTGGTGGCGTCGTGCTGAAAAAGGAAAAGAGAGGGAAGCTCCCGGTGGGGTATAAAAAACCACCACCGGAGGAGCCAGGCATCAGAATTTCTCTGTCCACAGCCCAAGGATCTCCAGCAAGCAGCCAGCAGCCAGCAGACCAGGAGAAACCGAGGAGAAACCGTGAGAGAAACATTGGGTCTGACGGGCAACGGCGCAAGAGCATCGTGAAAACGGACGGAGACACAAGCAGTCGAGGAGGCAGGAAGATCCACCGGAGCCACACGAATGCCGGACAAAGTCCGAATTTCTTTCTGATTCGTATTTTTCAGAACGAAACAGACGAGAAACCGTGGGTACCGGGAGGGAAATTCCACACGAGACGCGACGGTGACGAGAGATAAACCCGAAGCGAGGAAGCCACCGGTCGTTGACGGATCGGAACGACGAGCTGTCACTTCGGGGTGCACAAACATTACCGCGCAGGCGCAGACTCGCAAAAACGTTCTAAAAACGTTTGTGGAGACCCGGCACGCCAACAAACGCCGAGATTCGAGTTATCGACGGGCAGGGACGAGGCGAAACGCCGACAACCGAAAAACACCCGGAAAAGAGGCTAAATCCCGAGAAAAACGCGGATTTCCGGAATAGGCGCACGGACGACGTGGATCCGACCCGACACAGTCCCCGCCATCTTGGCGACTGTCAAAACTGCTCGTCACCCACGGGCAGTTACCGCGACACGACGAAAGCGCCCCGCGTCACGCGTGACCCGCCGCGCAAGCTCCCGCGAGGGGGGGAGAGGCATCGAGAGCGACCACTATCGATTGATTGATCGCCGGGGCACCTGAGGGCGGCACCGCACGGCGTCGTGAGCACGCGCGCGCAAGCTCCGTCGGGCGTACCGCGGGACATCGTTACCGGGCGTACGATACCACGTGACCGCGCGGCGAGATTGCGAGAGTGAGCGCGAAAAGCCCGTGTGAGCGAAGCACGGCAAATTGTAAGCGAAAATATCCGACAGAGAGCGCGCAGATCTTTCGAAATTCTCCGGCCCAACGCATGAATGTGATAAGAACGAGAAGATATTGTATATACTTGCATTTGATTCATGAATAAACCCTACTTTTACCTATTGCCCGTGTAAAACAATTCTTTGCGTGCTCGAGACCCTATAAAAAAAACTAAGTAACAAAGAAATAAGGTTACATTTGGCGCCCAACGTGGGGCTCGAGCATAAAAGAAATCAACCGGGTATAGGACAAAGTACGAAGGAGATGAGTTACAAATCTCGGTTCGCTCGACGACTATCGGAAGGAGACGCAATGGACCACGCCACAGAAACGAACAACAGTCCCCGTGACGATAGTATAGGGGATACATCGTTGGCATGGGAGTCCACGACAGCAGATGCATTGTTGCGTAACCCCGGGAACGACCGACGGAGAACGATCCATGATCTCTCGAATGTCGCAGAAACCAGCCGGGAGGAAATGACCAACGAACCGGATGCAACTGCGAGGACAACTGCAACTGCAGCGGCACCGACACAGACGTCCCAATTGGATCAGGTGCTCACAATTCTTCAAGGCATGCGAGAAAAATATGAGACGTGGGAGACCCGCACCGAAGCGTTAGAAACACGGATGCAGTCGGAGGTCACGGGGCGCGTCGCAGCGGTCGAAGGAAGATGTATGCACCGTCTTACGAGTTTAGAACGGGGTATAAGAGAGGAGCAGAGAGAAACGGGGCTTTTCATTCGAGACCACGTCGCGGAGGAGCGAATCACTAGAGTGAGTCTCGAGAAATCGGTACAAGAAGCGATGGCGCGAATGAAAAATAATTAAGACGTACTGGAGGCGCATGACATGCGAATCACAAGGTTGGAGCAACGACCGACGGTGAATTCGGATGCAACGGCATTTGGTGCAACATTTGCAAATTGCACAGGGGTGCAGCGAATCCAGACGGTAAAACAAAAAACACCGGTCTACCGAGCGGACGGCAAGCAACGGCCAATGGCATTCCTCCATGACCTCGAGACCTACTGTGCATGCACCGGGGTCGATGTACGTACAGTGTTACCGGAGGCTCTCCAGGGAACGGCGGAGGATTGGTGGCACTTGATCCGCGACGAGGTGCATGACATGGAGGCATTCAAGGAGGTGTTCATCGCTCGGTATTGGACACGAGAGATGCAAAATAAGGTCAGACGGAACCTCGAATTCGGGAGTTATTGCGTCAACGAGCAGAAGCGCACCAGGGCAGAATATGCAGCGCTGATGATCGGGAACGCACGAGACCTCACCGAGAGGAGAACGGATGAGGAAATCATCCAATGTCTGGCTCGGCATTTCGATGAGGAAATTCTCTGCGCGGTGAGAATCAGGCAAATTCGAACCGTTAGAGAATTTCTTGAATTGCTCGAATGCATCGACCTCTCGGGGCCAGTCAACCACCGGCGAAAGGACAACCGAACCAATGGTAGAACAAACCCTTTCCCACAAGCTCGAGGAAGGACGGACGAAAATCCACCACCACGAAATCAAAGATGGGAGGGGTATGAGAGAAATGAAGGGAATGGGTTCCGGAATGGAGCAACGAACGTATCGCGATGGCAGGGACCCCAGGGGCATCACCCTTCATTGCCGGGGGAACCGCGAGGCGGGGGGGCGAACGGTGGATGGCAACAACCGCCTCCCCCAACCGTACAAGCCATGCAGTTGCATGGGGGGGCAGCGCAGTGGACGCCACCGGGGCCATACGTGGAAACCTCAACGAATGGTCAGCCGACGCCGGCCGGTCCGAGCAACACGGGAAACGCGTAACCGTTGCGTTCGGAGCCTCGGGAAATGAAAATAAAAAAACGAGGGGGAACGCAACGGGCGTAATAAAGAACGAAAAGAAGAACGAAAAAACGAAGGGCGTAAGAAAACAGGAAAGGAAGAAAGAAGAGCAGAAAGAAAAGAAGAAAGAAGAGACGAAGAAAGAAGAAAAACAAGAAGAGAAGAAAGAAGAGAAGAGTGAAGAAAAGAAGAAAGAAGAGAAGAGTGAAGAAAAGAAGAAAGATGAAAAAGAAGAAAAAAAGAAAGGAAAAATCGTGAAACGAGCGACGAGAAGAGGGAAACAAATGGAAAGAAGAAAAATCAAGGATAAAGAAGCCGAAGAAAATTTCCGGGAGGTGCGGATAAATACCATCCTTGAAAATCCGCGAGAATTCCTGTGCGAGGAAGCGGACCCCAAGGGGCGAGGATGGTATAGCGAAATGCATCCGAGGTGCCCGGAAATCGCGATCGAGGTAGCAGGAATCAAAACAACTGCACTCGTCGACACCGGGAGCGAGGTCAGCTGCCTGGCGGATGAATTATTCACGAGAGAGGCCGAAGTATTCGAGAAATGGCCAATCCTCCCGGTGACATGCACAAAAGTGGTGGGTGCATTCGGAGGAGAAGCGACTCGGGTGAAGAAACAGGTCGTCGTCGACGCGAATGTCCATGAGACGATGGGCAAAATCCAAATGCTCGTCGTGCCGAGATTGCTTCGCTCTGTATTGATAGGTATCGACGGTATGGTGAGCTTAGGCATCAGTGTCGATACAATCAAAGGCGAAGTAACCGTGCAAGGACAAACGATCGCGCGATTAATCAAGGGGGATTGGAAGCCGGTGAGACCAGGATTGAGAAAGGAGAGTACACGGCGATGCAACGCGATTCACGGAGACCCGACGGCAGAACAATGGGAGCTGACCGAGGAAGAATTCGAAAAGAAAATGGCGGAGTACGAAGGCATCGAGGAAGGGTTGAGAAGAAAATTCAAGGACGTGGTTAATACGTACAAGCAAATTTTCGACAAAAGACCAGGAAAGATGTCGGCGTACGTCCACCGGCTCGAATTGAAAGATGCAAAACCATACTTTCATCGAGCATACCCGGTGCCCTTGGGGCAGCGGGAAAAGGTGCAAGAGGAACTGCAACGGATGCTGGGGTACGGAGTGATCCAAAAATCGCAAAGTACGTTTATCAACCCGTTGATGCCGGTGACCAAAAGCGACGGAAGCGTGCGACTGTGTCTCGACGCCAGAGAATTAAATAAATATCTGGTAAATGATTACAATAACGCACCTCCGATCGAAGACATTTTCCAAAAATGCGGCGGAAAAACGGTCATCTCGACGCTGGACCTCACGAGCAGTTTTTGGCAAATTCCCCTTGACCCAGATTCACGGAAATACACGGCGTTCCAACACAACGGTAAATGCTATGAATTTACGGTGACTCCGTTCGGGTTGAAAACGAGCACGACGAGTCTCATACGAGCATTGGACATTGTGTTGAAGGGTCTGGATTTCGTCATCAACTTCGTCGATGACCTGCTGGTATTGTCTGAGAGTATGGAGGAGCACGTGGAGCATCTCAAAATTTTATTTCATCGGTTCATGGAGCATGGGATGACACTGAAATTCGGAAAATCTCATTTTTTCCGAAAAGAGGTGTCATTTCTGGGGCATATTCTGACCACCGAGGGTCTGAAGCCCGACCCCGAAAAGGTCAAGGCCATTCATGAATATGCAGCTCCGAAGAACATTCGACAGCTGCGAGGATTTCTCGGTTTGATAAATTTCTATACGAAATTCACCAACCGACATGCGCATGAAACGGCGCCGCTGCTCGAGCTGTTGCGTAAGGGGGTGCGGTGGCGATGGGGGGAGGAGGAGGAGAAGAGTTTCGCGCAGGTAAAAAAACTGTTCTGCGAAACGGTTATCCTCCGATACCCTGACGCGAAAAAAGCGTACTTTCTCACCACGGATGCAAGCAGTTACGCACTAGGCGCGATTTTGGCCCAAGAAAACAATGAAGGTGAACGAGAGGTCGTCGCTTTCGCAAGTCGGACGTTAAAAGGGGCCGAGCTCGGATACATGGCCACCGAGAAGGAACTGCTCGCCATCGTATGGGCGCTCAAGAAATTCCGGACGTACCTGGTGGGCGCGGCCATAAAAATCGCAACCGACCATAAGGCATTAACGTTCTTACGAACGTGCCGATTTTCGTCGGAAAGACTGATGCGATGGGCTCTTGCAATCCAAGACTACGACCTCGAAGTTGACCACATAGAAGGGAGGAAGAACGTGGTTGCAGATACCCTCAGCAGACCCGAAGCGGGAGGAGAAAGCATCGGGGGTAGTCCGAAGGATGTCGTGGTGGTAGCAGCAGCACTGGCCCGAAAAGCGTCGAAAGAACTCGTACAGGAGATGAAGAAAATTCGGAAACTGCAGCGGGAAGATGAAGAACTAAAAAAAACCATCGAGGAACTGGAGAAGGGAGAGAAAAATGACCGTTACCGTATCAACGGCGGAATGCTGCAAAGAAGATCGAGAGAGAAAATATGGAAGGCGGTGGTGCCGAGGAAAATCATCGACCATCTGATCACCGAATGCCACGAACTCTATGGACATCTCGGCACAAAGAAATGCTTCCGGATGATCGATGAGGATTTTGCATATCCGCATCTCGCCCGTCACATTCGGAAAATTCTCGCATGCTGCGACACGTGCCAACGCAATAAAGTTGCCACGCAGACGAGCTACGCAGAGATGCAGAATATTGTTCCGGAGGGACCAAATGATTTACTCTCCATCGATTTCTACGGACCGCTACCGACGTCGGTGGGAGGAGTAAAACACATATTGGTGACGATCGACGCATTCTCAAAACACGTAGTTCTGTTCCCGATGCGCCAGGCAAACACGGCGACGGTGGTCAAACGCAACTTCGAAAGTTATATTCCGACATATGGAAAGCCGACGAGAATACAGTTTGACCACGGAACACAGTTCACGTCTAAAAGCTGGCTAAAAAAATTGGAAGATGCAGGCATAAAGGCAGTATACTCCTCGATACGACACCCTCAAGGCAATATCGTCGAAAGGGTGAACCGTGAGCTCGGACGATTTTTCCGAACGTTCTTGCAAGGAAATCACGGAGGGTGGTACAAATGGGTGCAAGTGGTGCAAGATTGCATCAACGAAACGCATCACGAGACCACGGAATATACGCCAGCGGAATTACACACAAAGAAGAAACCTCTGCGGATGTGGGACCAATGGATCGGAATACCTGCAAGCGAATGCGAGGATCCACCGACTTACGAGGCGAAATTAGAGATTGCACGTGAACGCATCAGGTCAAAGGGTCTTAAGCGAGCTGAACGATTCAACCGCATGCATCGGATGACCACGTTCGAGGAAGGTGATCTCGTGCTTGTAAAAGCGTTGAACGTCTCCGATCCAGCGAAGCAAATCACATCTAAGTTCTTACCACTCCGAGAAGGTCCGTATCGGATAAAAAAATGTGTGGGATTGGCCACCTATCTTTTGGAGGATCCAGTAACAAAGAAAGAGAGAGGAAAATTCCATACGAATCTTCTGTCGAAATACAGGACGGACGTGGGAGAAGAGAAAAGAAGACCGAAGAAACATCAGAAATCGAGTCGACGCGCACAGGGGCCACGTCCGACAACAGACGCGGCACGCGCGCGACTGATAGCGAGAGCCCGGTGGGCCAACGGGCCACCCGCC
>CAVLEH010000067.1:115000-120523 GCA_963662125.1 Diplazon laetatorius | reverse complement strand
AAATTTCTAAAATTCTAGCTTACAGGCATATAACAATGTTTCACGTATCAATAACATGGGTATACCATCTTCATTAGGGTGGACCTCAAGGGGTCACCGAAAAAATTGGATTTTTTTTTCGCGACATGATTGATGGAAATTAACCCTCAGTCCGTAAACCAGGGTCGTTTTCGTCCTGTCGATAATCAAATGTTGTCCTAGGTTGCCTCATCTTTTGTATAAAAAATATTTTTAAAGAATCAATTTTTCATAATTTTATGATTTTGACTTTTAATTGGAGGCTTGAAGAACCTTCGTGAATTTTTTCAGATTTTTTGCAGCCGTTTAAATGTTAAAAAAAAAAGGCAACGACGAAAACGACCCTGGCTTACGGATTGAAGGTGCCGAAAAAACGTTTACGGACTAAGGGTTAAAAATCGATTTTGTCCTCAGAAAATACCTGTGCTCAAATATGTTGAGTACAGGTTAATTGGAATGATATTTATCATCACAATTTTTTTTCATAGCCATTTCAAGCATCTTTAACGCTGTAAGATTTATGTATCACTTGATTTTTCACTTGTCGTAACATGGAATTTTTTCAAACTAATTCGGTAATTATTTTTTCGAGTTGTCCCTAAGTACGCAAAAAATTCTTCATCCACATAAATCGAATTGTTAATGGGCATAACTACTCGTTCATTTTTTTACAAGACTTCACCTGTATATTATCGATGACGGCGAACCGATGAACGATTATAACGACTGATAAACGATTTTAACACAAATTGAAATTTATTTGTGTTCATGTCTTGTTAAAAAATGTACGCGTAGTTATACTCATTAACGATAGATTTCAGTGAATAAAGAATTTTTTGCGTGCTTAGGGACAACTCAAAAAACCAATTACCGAATTAGTCTAAAAATCCCATTTTATTCAAATAAGAAAAAAAAACAAGCTGACAGGCACGTCTTCTCATTAGACTACAGTGCTGGGGCTTCGCACATATTTTTATCTGTTTATTTCAAACCTATCTGAGGGGTGCACTTATCGAATTTCGTCAACACCCCCATTCAGGTCCACCCTAATGAAAAAAAAAAAAAAAAAAGTATTGTATTATACCGGGTGATTCAGTAAAACCAGATAATTTGCTAATATTCTAAATTCTATATTACCTTCTAGTATATCATTCTGGTATCTTAGTATCTTATATTATGTTCTAGATAAACTTTCAATTATTAACAAAAATCATTTAATAATTAATTAACTATATTTTTGTATTATTTTTCTCACAATAACTTATATCTACTTTGTTACCAATTCTATATACGGGAATAAAATTATCTGAAAAATTGTGGGGACTATGATTATTTTCGAAAACAATTGTGTTTTGAGGGATCACCCTGTATATGGACGATACGTGGATAATATGAGCCCTGCCCAGGCTGGATTGCCGTGAACAGTCTCGCGTTGCAGAGAACTCAAGAGTGCAACTACAGTAAGCTCGACGCATGTATCCACCACTACTCCCCCTTCCCCCGTTTTTTCCCTCCTCCTCCTCCTCCGAGCCGACCATACCGAGGATGGAGACGCCGTGTGTCACGCTTCGCGTTCCAGTTTGAGCTTCGCCGCGGCACGGCTTCATGCACGTCCACCGCACCCACCACTCGATCACGCCTTAAATCACAAAGTAGCTGTTTTTCTTGTCAACCGTATGAATAATAATCGAAAAAACGAAAAAAAATAATAATAAAAAATAATAATTTTTTTTTTAAACAATTTTTAAAGTGAAATCAAATGTGCGTGTGTGTGTGTTGAAATTGAACGACATATACATGGATGTATATTGTGAATATTCGAATTTTTGTTGATCTTGTGATGAGAAACAAAAATTGAGTGTGCTGTTTTTTTTTTCAAAAATTTTTTTTGTCGTCGACTGTCGAAGTGCATTTGAAATTTGAAAATTTTGCATTTGGTAATATCGTGAATTCGAATATCTGGATTTGTAAATCCAAAAACTGTGATTTTCAGACGTTTTGCGAGGTAAGACAATTTTATATTGAAGAGTTGTTGATGATTTTTTTTATTTATACATTTTTTTAAATTTGATTGAGAAATGCAGGAAGGTGGAGACATTTTTTCCCCCTCTTTTACGTTGAATGAGAAAGTTGTTTTGGTGTTTAGCGTTCTTCTGGGAGTGTTGGAGAGTTCAGATGATAGCTACGACGTAAAGAAGGAAGAAAAAAATACATACATATATACGTAAATATATATATATATATGTATATATATAGTTATTCCTAAGTGCATTCGAGTCGTTGTGGTTCGCTTGTGGCACTAACGGGCCTAACGGGAAACTGTCAAGCTGGGCGACAGCGTTGGAAAACCGCGTAGAGTCAGGATGGCCGACGAAAGCTTGCAAACTACGACGATGGACAAGTCGAAGAAGAGTATATATCCGATTATCGCCAAAGTCGTCGAAGTGGTTAGTCAAAATTCAATTCGAATAGATTTAAAATAAATTTAGGATTTCAAATTTTGATAGATTTTAATTTAGATTTAATCCAGATTTCAAGTTTGAATAGATTTCAAATCTAGGATTTTTTCAAGTAGATTTTCAATCTAGGATATTCAATTTCAATAGATTTTATAGCTAGCATTTGAAGTTTAAATCGATTTAAAATCTAGAATTCCAAATTCAAATGGATTTTAATTTAAAGTCAAAATCGATTTCAAATCTAGAACTACAAATTCAGATGGATTCTAATTTTAAATAAAAATCGATTTTAAATCTAGAATTACAAATTTAAATTAATTTTAATTTAAAATTAGAATAGATTTAGAATCTAGAATTACAAATTTAAATAGACTTTAATTAAAAATTAAAATAGATTTTCAATCTAGGATATTTAATTCCAATAGATTTTATATCGAAGATTTAAAATTGAAATCGATTTTCAATCTAGAATTACAAATTTGAATGGATTTTAATTTTAAATTGAAATCGATTTTAAATCTAGAACTACAAATTTAAATGGATGTCAATTTTTAATTGAAATAGATTTTCAGTCTAGGATATTTAATTTTAATAGATTTTATATCCAGGATTCGAAATTTAAATCGATTTAAAATCTATAATTACAAATTTAAATGGATTTTAATTTCAAATCCAGAATGACAAATTTAAATGGATTTTAATATAAAATTAAAATAGATTCCAAATCTAGGATTTAAAATTAGAATAAATTTTGAATCTAGGATTTTTAATCTATTTTTTAATGTTCCCAACAGTGTCAACGATTTTTAGAACTGTAATTGTCAATAATTCGAAAGCGGAAACATTTTCTTCATCAATATACTTATAATTTTAACATAATCGATGGCACGACATATTTTTAATGCCATCAAATTTAAAGTTTAAAAAATGGTTTCAAAAATTGTTTCAGGTTCTCTCGGTCTTTATCATCGGACTGACGGTAGATCCTCTCAATTCGATATATCGTCTCGACAGAAGAGCGAACAAGAGGCTCGATGGTGTTGCGATTATTTACATATCCGTGGCCAGCTACATGATCATAAACGTGCTGTTCATAATCAGTCGGGCAATTGGCGACAGGGTGCCAAAAAGAACGGTAAAAAAAAAAAAATCTCACAAATACGAACGACACTAATTTCCATTTATCGGTCGAAGGGGCATGTGGGGGCGATATGGACCCCACACATGCCCATTCTAAAAAATATAACACACTCCGAACTAGTAAATTTCAAAACTTCTCCGATCGAAATTCAACAACCAAGCAGCGAGTCCATTCAGATGCACTTCGTACAATTAAATTCCATTATTTATCAATTTCTATTTAAACAATTTTTTCTTTCCGATAAATAAAAAGCATCATTGGAAAGATCATTTATTCTTTCAATGTTGTCGACACATTGCAAGTCGAAAGGTTGCAAGTCATAGGCAATTTGAAAGGTTGACCCTACTACTTGAATAATTGAAATTTCACAAAAATCATTTCTCACCCGAAAATTGTGAGACGAAAAAAGAGAAAAAAAATTGAGAAATTAATTCAATTCACAGTCGATGCTTTCATGCATTCCTCACTCCGTAAAAAACATTTATTGCACGGTGCACGAGTCCACGCTACAACTACGCATCGAACATTGCGCAACGTTACGTGCCATGGAAATATATATATACATACACATGTATATTCTCGGCAATGGCGCACCATGAAAAACTACGCGACCGAGTAAAACTCGATGTGTGTACACAAGTGTCGACTTTCATTGAGACGAGGTTTCGTAATTGCAAGTAAAAATTTCGTAATTTTCATTTTGGTTTTCGGACCTATCTGTGGGTATCATACCGTTGAAGCACCAAAATCGTTGCTCATTATTCGGTTGAGAAATCGGGTCAAACGTGATTATCCAACACACGAGCTTTACAACCGTTCCACAACGTTCCAATCTCGTGTTTAAATAGTAGATTCCATACACACACACACACACACACACACACACACACACACACACACACACACACACAACTAGAGAATTATAAAAATTCGAAATGCACCATTTTAAACATTTTTTTTTGGTACTGCTTGACTATCGATGCACTTTTATTATTTTTCAAATTTCCCGATTATAGAGAAGTGATTGTAATGACCCCGAAAATCGAAAATTGTTTTTTTGTCAGATCTTCGCGTTTCGAGGTAATTGGGGTCATTTTAGCCTATTTTGAGCAAAATGTTTGTGTGTATGTGTGTGCGTATGTACGTACGTGTGTGATACATTTTTCGTTAACGTTTTCTCCAAAACTAATTACACGATCGGAATGATCGATGATGCAATCGATGTGTCTCGCTGAAACTTAGAGCTGATTAGATTTTGCTCCAATTCGGACGAGTAGTTTTTTAGTTTTATTAACAAAAATCATAATTCAAGAACGGAATTTATACTGGAAGGTAGTAATTTACAAGTGGCCACTAAGTGGCAGTATTATAAATACGTCGTTGTTGTTGTTGTTTCTTTTTCGTCGCCATGAATGAGGCATGTATATTTGTACCGTTTTTAAATTATCAAGATGTAAAGTAGAACCGTGCTCATGGCTTTCTCATCATTTTACACATTTGCCAAAGATTCCTCTATGAAAAACTAAATTTAATAAAAGCCATAGGCACTACTAGTTTTCAATTACATTTCATTCTCCTACCTACGTAAAATGCATTATCTATAATTATGATAATGCGTTTTTAACGACTTAGCAATAGCCACGAAATTGATTGGACAGAGCTTTTATCAGTTTTTGTTATCAGTCTACTGGATTGACATTTTTTTAACCAAAAGTCAACGAAACGTAATCATTTCTTCACAATGTTTTTATTAATATTATTATTATTATTATTGAGTTTCTTTGAATATTAATATTAAAGACTCAAAAATATATTAAATATTGAAATGGTAAATTGAAATTTGATCGAGTAAGCTTAAATAAATTATAACTTATATAAATTTCCAAGGGACAAATGTGAAACATA
>CAVLEH010000067.1:105000-110000 GCA_963662125.1 Diplazon laetatorius | reverse complement strand
CACGCACACGCACACGCACACGCACACGCACACGCACACGCACACGCACACGCACACGCACACGCACACGCACACGCACACGCACACGCACACGCACACGCACACGCACACGCACACGCACACGCACACGCACACGCACACGCACACGCACACGCACACGCACACGCACACGCACACGCACACGCACACGCACACGCACACGCACACGCACACGCACACGCACACGCACACGCACACGCACACGCACACGCACACGCACACGCACACGCACACGCACACGCACACGCACACGCACACGCACACGCACACGCACACGCACACGCACACGCACACGCACACGCACACGCACACGCACACGCACACGCACACGCACACGCACACGCACACGCACACGCACACGCACACGCACACGCACACGCACACGCACACGCACACGCACACGCACACGCACACGCACACGCACACGCACACGCACACGCACACGCACACGCACACGCACACGCACACGCACACGCACACGCACACGCACACGCACACGCACACGCACACGCACACGCACACGCACACGCACACGCACACGCACACGCACACGCACACGCACACGCACACGCACACGCACACGCACACGCACACGCACACGCACACGCACACGCACACGCACACGCACACGCACACGCACACGCACACGCACACGCACACGCACACGCACACGCACACGCACACGCACACGCACACGCACACGCACACGCACACGCACACGCACACGCACACGCACACGCACACGCACACGCACACGCACACGCACACGCACACGCACACGCACACGCACACGCACACGCACACGCACACGCACACGCACACGCACACGCACACGCACACGCACACGCACACGCACACGCACACGCACACGCACACGCACACGCACACGCACACGCACACGCACACGCACACGCACACGCACACGCACACGCACACGCACACGCACACGCACACGCACACGCACACGCACACGCACACGCACACGCACACGCACACGCACACGCACACGCACACGCACACGCACACGCACACGCACACGCACACGCACACGCACACGCACACGCACACGCACACGCACACGCACACGCACACGCACACGCACACGCACACGCACACGCACACGCACACGCACACGCACACGCACACGCACACGCACACGCACACGCACACGCACACGCACACGCACACGCACACGCACACGCACACGCACACGCACACGCACACGCACACGCACACGCACACGCACACGCACACGCACACGCACACGCACACGCACACGCACACGCACACGCACACGCACACGCACACGCACACGCACACGCACACGCACACGCACACGCACACGCACACGCACACGCACACGCACACGCACACGCACACGCACACGCACACGCACACGCACACGCACACGCACACGCACACGCACACGCACACGCACACGCACACGCACACGCACACGCACACGCACACGCACACGCACACGCACACGCACACGCACACGCACACGCACACGCACACGCACACGCACACGCACACGCACACGCACACGCACACGCACACGCACACGCACACGCACACGCACACGCACACGCACACGCACACGCACACGCACACGCACACGCACACGCACACGCACACGCACACGCACACGCACACGCACACGCACACGCACACGCACACGCACACGCACACGCACACGCACACGCACACGCACACGCACACGCACACGCACACGCACACGCACACGCACACGCACACGCACACGCACACGCACACGCACACGCACACGCACACGCACACGCACACGCACACGCACACGCACACGCACACGCACACGCACACGCACACGCACACGCACACGCACACGCACACGCACACGCACACGCACACGCACACGCACACGCACACGCACACGCACACGCACACGCACACGCACACGCACACGCACACGCACACGCACACGCACACGCACACGCACACGCACACGCACACGCACACGCACACGCACACGCACACGCACACGCACACGCACACGCACACGCACACGCACACGCACACGCACACGCACACGCACACGCACACGCACACGCACACGCACACGCACACGCACACGCACACGCACACGCACACGCACACGCACACGCACACGCACACGCACACGCACACGCACACGCACACGCACACGCACACGCACACGCACACGCACACGCACACGCACACGCACACGCACACGCACACGCACACGCACACGCACACGCACACGCACACGCACACGCACACGCACACGCACACGCACACGCACACGCACACGCACACGCACACGCACACGCACACGCACACGCACACGCACACGCACACGCACACGCACACGCACACGCACACGCACACGCACACGCACACGCACACGCACACGCACACGCACACGCACACGCACACGCACACGCACACGCACACGCACACGCACACGCACACGCACACGCACACGCACACGCACACGCACACGCACACGCACACGCACACGCACACGCACACGCACACGCACACGCACACGCACACGCACACGCACACGCACACGCACACGCACACGCACACGCACACGCACACGCACACGCACACGCACACGCACACGCACACGCACACGCACACGCACACGCACACGCACACGCACACGCACACGCACACGCACACGCACACGCACACGCACACGCACACGCACACGCACACGCACACGCACACGCACACGCACACGCACACGCACACGCACACGCACACGCACACGCACACGCACACGCACACGCACACGCACACGCACACGCACACGCACACGCACACGCACACGCACACGCACACGCACACGCACACGCACACGCACACGCACACGCACACGCACACGCACACGCACACGCACACGCACACGCACACGCACACGCACACGCACACGCACACGCACACGCACACGCACACGCACACGCACACGCACACGCACACGCACACGCACACGCACACGCACACGCACACGCACACGCACACGCACACGCACACGCACACGCACACGCACACGCACACGCACACGCACACGCACACGCACACGCACACGCACACGCACACGCACACGCACACGCACACGCACACGCACACGCACACGCACACGCACACGCACACGCACACGCACACGCACACGCACACGCACACGCACGAGCACACGCACACGCACACGCACACGCACACGCACACGCACACGCACACGCACACGCACGAGCACACGCACGAGCACACGCACGAGCACACGCACGAGCACACGCACACGCACACGCACACGCACACGCACACGCACACGCACACGCACACGCACACGCACACGCACGAGCACACGCACGAGCACACGCACACGCACACGCACACGCACACGCACACGCACACGCACACGCACACGCACACGCACACGCACACGCACACGCACACGCACGAGCACACGCACACGCACACGCACACGCACACGCACACGCACACGCACACGCACACGCACACGCACACGCACACGCACACGCACACGCACACGCACACGCACACGCACACGCACACGCACACGCACACGCACACGCACACGCACACGCACACGCACACGCACACGCACACGCACACGCACACGCACACGCACACGCACACGCACACGCACACGCACACGCACACGCACACGCACACGCACACGCACACGCACACGCACACGCACACGCACACGCACACGCACACGCACACGCACACGCACACGCACACGCACACGCACACGCACACGCACACGCACACGCACACGCACACGCACACGCACACGCACACGCACACGCACACGCACACGCACACGCACACGCACACGCACACGCACACGCACACGCACACGCACACGCACACGCACACGCACACGCACACGCACACGCACACGCACACGCACACGCACACGCACACGCACACGCACACGCACACGCACACGCACACGCACACGCACACGCACACGCACACGCACACGCACACGCACACGCACACGCACACGCACACGCACACGCACACGCACACGCACACGCACACGCACACGCACACGCACACGCACACGCACACGCACACGCACACGCACACGCACACGCACACGCACACGCACACGCACACGCACACGCACACGCACACGCACACGCACACGCACACGCACACGCACACGCACACGCACACGCACACGCACACGCACACGCACACGCACACGCACACGCACACGCACACGCACACGCACACGCACACGCACACGCACACGCACACGCACACGCACACGCACACGCACACGCACACGCACACGCACACGCACACGCACACGCACACGCACACGCACACGCACACGCACACGCACACGCACACGCACACGCACACGCACACGCACACGCACACGCACACGCACACGCACACGCACACGCACACGCACACGCACACGCACACGCACACGCACACGCACACGCACACGCACACGCACACGCACACGCACACGCACACGCACACGCACACGCACACGCACACGCACACGCACACGCACACGCACACGCACACGCACACGCACACGCACACGCACACGCACACGCACACGCACGAGCACACGCACGAGCACACGCACGAGCACACGCACGAGCACACGCACGAGCACACGCACGAGCACACGCACGAGCACACGCACACGCACACGCACACGCACACGCACACGCACACGCACACGCACACGCACACGCACACGCACACGCACACGCACACGCACACGCACACGCACACGCACACGCACACGCACACGCACACGCACACGCACACGCACACGCACACGCACACGCACACGCACACGCACACGCACACGCACACGCACACGCACACGCACACGCACACGCACACGCACACGCACACGCACACGCACACGCACACGCACACGCACACGCACA
>CAVLEH010000067.1:0-95000 GCA_963662125.1 Diplazon laetatorius | reverse complement strand
ACACACACACACACACACACACACACACACACACACACACACACACACACACACACACACACACACACACACACACACACACACACACACACACACACACACACACACACACACACACACACACACACACACACACACACACACACACACACACACACACACACACACACACACACACACACACACACACACACACACACACACACACACACACACACACACACACACACACACACACACACACACACACACACACACACACACACACACACACACACACACACACACACACACACACACACACACACACACACACACACACACACACACACACACACACACACACACACACACACACACACACACACACACACACACACACACACACACACACACACACACACACACACACACACACACACACACACACACACACACACACACACACACACACACACACACACACACACACACACACACACACACACACACACACACACACACACACACACACACACACACACACACACACACACACACACACACACACACACACACACACACACACACACACACACACACACACACACACACACACACACACACACACACACACACACACACACACACACACACACACACACACACACACACACACACACACACACACACACACACACACACACACACACACACACACACACACACACACACACACACACACACACACACACACACACACACACACACACACACACACACACACACACACACACACACACACACACACACACACACACACACACACACATACATCCAGACATTTTCTACAAATGTCATTTCTCGATGTTTTAGAACATTTTGAACCTATTGACATTAAGATCTCGAAAAAAAAATTTTCGGACCGTCACAAAGCTTTCTTTATGAGGAAGCAAAAACCTTGGTCCGTTATTATGCAATAATTAATATTCTCAGATTTTTATAATAAATATGGATAATTCAGATGTGTCGTGATAGTAGAAATTAGGTTCAATGAACCCTGTAAATTATGATAAATTGGTCGTAAGTAGTAGTAGAAGAAGTTTTAATGAGCCATATTATTTATGATAATTTATTCAAAAAAATTATTCCAAATATACATTTTCATTGAATGAACGTCGCCCATTTCTGTATTGGACACTCGTCGATCATCGGTTCACTCGATTCGATTCGTTATCTCACTATATCCGAACCACGTTCGATTTCCTCGTCGGTCAAATTTACAAAGAACACCTGGTGCCTCTGCAGCAATTCACTTCTTTATTTACCTGCTCAACACACTCACAAACGTGTAAAAGAAAAGGGAATGAAAAAAAGGCATTCGTAAAACCATTTTGAGAAAACATGATAACGAACTATTATCCATCGACCTCAATATTATGCATTGTCATTCAATTTGTCATTCATATCATTGTCATTCATATCAATAAAACTCATTCAGGTAAATTCACAATTTATTCATGAATAAATTCAATTAAGGGCCGGAGGCCTTGGGTCGATGACCCATTGGCAATATTTTGCTGAATCATAATAATTCAGCAAAAGTTTAGTATGAAAAATTAAAATAAAAAAGTGTTCAATGCATTGTCAACAAACTACCATTCACTGATATAATTAAATCCCAATCAAAATGCAAAAAAAAAAACAAGGGTGCGAAGTAGAACCTTGCACATTGCTTCCTCATAATTTTGTACCGTTTTTAAATTATTGAAATGTAAAGTAGAACCTTGCTCATGGCTTCCTTATCATTTGACAAATTTGCCGAAAATTCCTCTATGAGGAACTGTGTGTCGATCAATTTTGGCTCCCTCATAGAGGAAGCTTTGGCAAATGAGTAAAATGATAAGGAAGCCATGAGCAAGGTTCTACTTTGCACCTATGTTTACTTTCGTGACGTTGAGCGCTCCTTGTGAGTGCGATGTGAGTCGAAATCAATATATATAGGGCAATTCATGCCAAATTTGAAAAATTCTAATTCACATAAAATCTGAACGTCTCGATGGATTTTGTCCAAATTTAATACGAAACCTCTCTCGATGATGGTGCAACTTCGTACCAAATTTTAGCCCGATATCTCAAAAATTGCGCAAGCTAGAGAGCGCACGACAATTTTTGACCAATTTCAAAATTCTCGAAAAACCAAAGCACTGCAGAAATTTCGCTCAAAATCAGTACTGAGCATTTTCCTAAAGGGGTGCAACAATTATTGACTGGAATTGAGCTCGATATCTCGAAAATTGGGCGAGCTAGAGAAAAAAAATAGGTTTTTGAATAATTTTGAAATCACATTAAAACAAAAAAACTGCATGGATTTGTCCGAAAATTGAATCAAGCAAGGCCCCTGGAACTCTTCATATTTGAAGAACACGTTTTCATGAACATCTCGAAAAAAAAAATTCACGAAACCAAAGCTTCCTCTATGAGAAAGCAAAATTAATAAAAAAAATGTTGTATTTTATGATTTTGCAGTACATAATGTTCGCGGCTGTGGGATTGTTGTTGCACATTGTCGCGGGAAGCGTGATGGTCAGCACCTGGCGAAAAAGCACGAATCAATGGTTCAACATTGCCACCAATGCGACCCACTCGAGCAAACTCTACAACGACATGTTGATATCGGCTTCGGTATTCACGTTCGTCAATGCCGCGGTTTTCGTTGCCGATATTTATTTAGCGATTAAGTACACGTAGTCGGGCCAATTATCGTAAACGATCTCATCGTATCGAAATAGTATATTACGATACTAGTGCGAAAAAAGTTTTTCTGACGACTGTGACTTTGCAGCACGAGCCGAAGGCGAGTGTTGCAATCACACGAGTCCAGAAAACGTTTTTCGCACGAGTATCGTATACAATTTTATGACACAACGTGTGTGAATGGGGATTTGCCCACGCGAAGCGTGGGTAAAACCGCATTCTACGCACGGCGTGTCATAAAAAAAATATCGTTCATCGTCGAGCCTGAATGTACAATGCTGTAACCCAAAGTTCAAATTTTATCCATCTTTTGCATTTTTCTCTTTATTATTTTTACCGACGATATTATCACAAATCGTCGTTTTACCGATTGGTTACCGATCTTTCGTTGACAAATGAATCAATGACTAACATGGAACGCTCACGAAACACATGATTCGAGCAAAAATTGCATTTTAACCCTCTTTAGTCGCACTGGATATAAATTTCACTCCAGTGGTTTTTCAGCCTAAAATATGTCACGTTAGCTCGAGGAAGATAAAACTTGTGGCTTCATCTGTTGGTAGTTGGAACCTTCAACTATATTTTAATTGAAAAAAAAAATTGGGTGAATCCGAGCATTGGCGGAGGACGACCACAGTTTTTATTTCTTTTTTAACATTTCGCTCCTCGGTTTTGGAGCCTCTTCAGAATAATTTTTATTTAGCTGCTTTTCGTCGTTTTATTTTTTGAATTTTTTTTCTCCTTGGAAGTCGTGTTAATCACATGTTTTATTTTGAGGTTATGTTGTGTGTTTTTGATGTTATCGGTGTTTGTCTGTTCTTAACATTTTCTTTATTACATGTTCGATGTCAATTCTTTGTAGTGTCACTTGATTCAATTTTTTTTTTTAAGTCGGAGTTGTTAAAATTACATTATACGGAAACAAAATTTTATCAATTCTACTTCATAATGTAATTTTTAACAACTTCGACTTAAAAAAAAAAATTAAATCAAGTGACACTACAAAGAATTGACATCGAACATGTAATAAAGAAAATGTTAAGAATAGACAAACACCGATAACATCAAAAACACACAACATAACCTCAAAATAAAACGTGATTGACACGACTTCCGAGGAGAAAAAAATTTCAAAAAATAAAACTACGAAAAGAAACTAAATGAAAATTATTCCGAATAGGCTCCAAAACCGAGGAGCGAAACGTTAAGAAAGAAATAAAAACTGTGGTCGTCCTTCGCCAATGCTCGAATTCATCCAAATTATTTAACGGCCAAAGCATCACCACCCAACGAAAAAAAAAATGTATACATTTTTTTTAGCCAATTGAGAATTACATTTTAGCTATTATAAAAATTTGTGCTTGCAAAAAAAGGTTTTGAAACATGATCAGAATGTTTTCTTAATAGTATCGTATACAATTTTATGACACAACGTGTGTAAACGCGGATTTGCGCACGCGAAGCGTGCGTAACACCGCATTTTACGCACGGCGTGTCATAAAATCATTTTGTTGATTGCAAGAATTTTTGCAATAAAAATTCTTGAAAGCTGCTGGAAAGTGTGACTCAGGAGGGTTAATAATAATTACGTACATCCAAAAAAAAGATCGGTAAGCTCATGATTTGAATTAAATAAAAAGGAACAAAAATTATTATTTTATTTATTTGTATCGTTCTGCAAGCGAGATATTTTAATTTATTGAGATTCTCGAGCCCATAACAATTCCGTCCATCGATTGGTCTTACGTCACATGCCCACGGAGGTATCACACCGGAATTACTACAATTTACGACTAATATTATATAGTAAACGAATCCGTCCAATTTTTAAAAAATCATTTAAGGTTTATTGAAAATAAAAATTCAACACGAATATCTTTTTGTAAACATAAAATTAAATATAAAATATATATATATATATATATATATATATATATATATATATATATATAGATATATATAGATGTATAATAGTATATTATGACACTAGTACGAAAAAATTTTTTCTGACGAGTGTGAGTTTGCAGAACGAGCCGAAGGCGAGTATTGCAATCACACGAGTCCAGAAAACGTTTTTCGTACGAGTGTCGTACGAATTTTTATGTCACAAGGTCCGTAAATGCGGTTTGAAGCGAACGAAGTGAGCGTAAAACCGCACTTTTACGGACAGCGTGACATAAATGATTTTTTTCCGTGTAGCCTTCGAATTACGTACTATTTATCGTACGTATTATAAATAAAAATAAACGAATGACGTAACGAAATGTAAACGAGCTTCGCCTTAAATATTTTCACTGCCACTTAAGGCAGCATGACACCGTATGACCGGCCCCAAAAAGGACCTCAAATTATTCATGTTGTTTAGCCTCCACTAATTGCGCACAATGATTCTAATAATAACAATTAAAAATAATAATAATAATAATTCAATAAATATAATTTCAAATGTAAGTTCACATGATCATGCGTTGCAAGCTGATTCGCGACACTTCACGAACATCACCGAACATACTGTGATCGATCGCAGCGCATATCACACCGTATCGAAACGTCAAACACACACACACAGACACACACACACACTTACACACATACACACGATGACATAAAAATCACATTCCCCCCCGAGAAAAATTGGATCTCGTGTGAGAGCACGAGTTAGTGGTGAAAACTTTTTTGAAAAAACCATACATGGAAAATATGAGATCAAATTGGGAATCCACGGCACAGGGTCCAACACTTATGGTACCTCCTGTTGGAATGAGTCACGGTTGCGCCATTCCCTCGCACATGGTTTGCGATGAAGCTTGCACTTTGCCCATGGCCAAACCCATTCGTATATTTCAATTTGTAAGTTAAAAATAATTGTTTATAACTATAATAGCAATGATAGTGATGATAATTATGATCATCTAGTAATAATAATAATAATAATAATAATAATAATAATAATAATAATAAGACGTGTTATTGTTTTGTAAAAAAAAACGTTTTTAAAAACTTTTGCAGATAAACCTCGATTTGATTGATAATAATAAAAAGTACAATAATAATAATAATGAAAAAAATCACTTTTGGTAAGAAAAATGTTCTTTTCGTAATTATTTAAAGCGTCTCATTTTATTATCAGATCCTCGTGACAGCTCTGTTGTCCCTCACGATTTACACAATTTCGAAGAATTCGCCTTATCAACAGGTGGAAGGCATTCTACTGACCATTCTCTTCAGCAGTTTTCTCTTTGTCGAACTGATCGACATCATCAGCCAATTTGGCGGTGATCCGATTCCCGACACACCTGTGAGTTGAATAAAAATAAAAAATAATTTAAAAATAAAAAAATTATCGAAATGTCATTTATTCATGAAGCACCACGACGACGACAGGAATGATCGATCTGTAAAATTTTGTGGATTTATCTGTTGTCGCAGATGTTTTTGTTCGGCGTAGTCGGAGCTTTGCTGTTCCTGGTCGCAGCCGGTGAAATATTTTTCGTAACACGACGTGACGAGGTCGAAGAAATTTGGAGACTCACCACGTCGATGGCTCTGGCTGCAGTTTCCTCCCTTCTGCATCTTCTCGACGTGCTTCTCATATTTCTCTACGGATACTGATGTTAACGTCGATGACGTGATTTCGTGTTCGTTAGGGCGTGTAAAGTGACTCTCACGTTTGGAGTAGATGTATACCAGAGTGAAAAAATTATATATAAAATATAATACATGGGATTGGGCATATATAATTTATATATAGACAATATATTGTCTATGCATAGGCTATATAATCTATGCATAGTCAATGTGTAGTCCTCATAGCCTATGCATAGTCCATATAGGCTATGTATAGTCTGTATAGTCTATGCATAGTCTATATAGTCTATGCGTAGTCAATGTATAGTCTACATAGTCTATGCATAGTCAATTTATAGTCTACATAGTCTATGTATATCCACATAATCTATGCATAGTCAATGTCTATCCATATAATCTATGCATAGTCAATGTATAGTCTATATAGTCTATGCATAGTCAATGTATAGTCTATATAGTCTATGTATAGTCTACATAGTCTATGCATAGTCAATTTATAGTCTATATAGTCTATGCATAGTCAATTTATAGTCTATATAGTCTATGCATAGTCAATGTATAGTCTATATAGTCTATGTATAGTCTACATAGTCTATGCATAGTCAATTTATAGTCTATATAGTCTATGCATAGTCAATTTATAGTCTATATAGTCTATGCATAGTCAATGTATAGTTTCTGTATAGTCTATATAGTCTATATATAGTCCGTGCATAGCCTATACATGCCCAATCTCATATATAGTTCATATATAGACTATGTATAATTTTTTCACTTGCGTAAGGTGACTCCTATATTTGAAGTAGGTAAGAAGATACAATCAGGAGACAACTGTCGAAATTTAAACCTAATCGGACTATGTTTAGAGGTTCCGCTTTCACGAATTCAGTTTTGCCTTTAATTAACATGATAAGCTTTTTTTTCGTTTTTCAGTTGCAATCTATATAAATTAAGTGCAATCCATAGTATAAAGATCATTTTGAATAGGAATGGTTTTTAGTTTTACAATTTGGAAAAAAAGTTAAGTTTTCGTTTTTAACAATAATGAAAACTGAAGAAAAAATAGTTACATTTTTGAAAAATTGTATAACAAAAAATATTATTATTTCAAGTGACCTTGATAACCTGTATTGCACTTGATTTCCATCCCCGAAATTGTTGGTTTACCGGGAAAAAAAATTGAAACTGAAAAAAAAGTTTGTTACTTGTTAATCAAATCTCCTAATAATATTTACTTCAAATGTAGGATTCGCCTTATGAATCGAAAAAGGCCTTGCTTTTTTTCAACACACCCTAGTGTTCATCGATTGTATATTTCTCTTTGATTTGCAATTTTCGTACTTTTTCAGTGTAAATAATGTGAACCGTTGAATAATGATCACCCGTTATAGCCACGATGTGTTGGTTGTTGTCATTTTTCGAGTGAAATTAAACCGAATGAATACGATCGCGAGTCGTGATTTTCAATTTTTTTCCAATTCGTCGAAACGTCAGGAGGAACGAAAAAAAAAAAAACGGATAACGAATTACGTCAAGGACGAAATATTTTGCGTTAAAAAAGAGATTTTTATTATTTTGGTGCGATCGAAGAAAATAATTAACGCGAGATATCAGCAACGTCGAGTCCTATGTGAATACTCGAAAGTGTTCTATGGGATCCATAGGTGAGCTATTTGACTGTTTCACTTGATTAAATAAATTCACGTCAAAGTGAATATAAGAATCGAATAAATGGTGATTGATGTGTCATCTTCTTACAATCTATTTATGGTTTTTTTTCGTACAAAAAAAACCAATTCGATTATTCGGCCACTCCTGATTGATTATTCAATTTAGGGGTGAAACGAAGACTTCGAAAAAAGAAATTGAAAAAGCTGCATAATTACCGAATAAATTAACAAAAATGGTAAGAGTCCTTAAAATAAAAATGCAAAGCCAAACATTTGTACATTTTCAGAAAGAATAAGTTCGGCCTCCAATTCCGAGCTCATCAGTGGAAAAAAAAAATTTCAATCGTTACGACCGAAAATAAAATGTCCGGAAGCATGTTCGATTCCTCTGTGTCGACCTCTCAGGATATTTCAATTTGTAAGTCGCTTGATAAATTTTCCAAAGACAGAACTTAAATTGAAAAAAATGCAAAAAATATTCATTCGCTTTATTGTCGTTTATTAATTTTGTTACAATTTTGATTTTTATTTTCAATTTCTTTTCGCAGCTAACGACTTTGCTGTTATTCGCTCTAGTAGTTTATTTGACCGTAAAATCGTCGTCATCGCCGATCGCGACAGCGACGAAATCGGCAAAATTGGCGGCCCCGATTGTTACGTCAGCGACCGAGGCAAAACCTGTGAAATCGGAAAATCCGAAATCGTCGAAAATCGATGAGCGGGCTGACACTACGAAATTCGAACAAACGCGAGTACCGAAAATCGGCAAACATTTGACAGATTTGGCTTCGTTACTATTGATAACCCTGACGAGTTCATACTTGTTCTTCATGGCCATTGAGATTATAAGCCAATTTGGTTATCGCGGATTGCCAGATTCACCGGTACGATGTGTGATTTCATTGAGGTGATGCGCTGCGCGTCGTCGGTCCTCTTTGTGATTGCCACAAGTGCGAGGGAGACAGCTGAATCTTCGCAACGTATTGTTCTCGGTTATGATGAAACTTTCGGCTGAAACGCGAGAACGGTTGACTGCGGAAATGTCAGATGCATTCGAACGTTCTCGAGTTTCATCGCTACCGTCAATCGTGGCGGAGAACAATGGTTTACAGTTTTGTGTTACCGACTGAGCGGAAGCACATCACCTTGAAACAAAAAGAAATTCTAACCAAGTACTGTTTTATCGACCGACGGTCGATAATCCTTGTTTTTTCAGATGTTTCTGTTCAGTTTTTTGGGGGTGCTGCTGTTCGGCATCGCCGGTGGCCTTATGACCTATCATCGAGATCCCGATGACAATTTGTTGGAACTTATAATCAGCCAGATTCTCTGTTTCGTCATAAGTGCACTTTTTCTCATTGAAATAACTCTTCTGCTAGCGTGAGTCGATCGTCATTCCATTTCGTCTACTTGATAATATAGTTTTTTCCTCAAATTTTCAATTCAACTCGTTTTTTTTGCCGATTTTACGTTCGATCGAAAAAAATCGGTAACGTATTTTTTTCTCTTTCACCATCCCAGTTTGTGGTGAGTCAAATATCGGTTTTTCGGAGCAAAAACATTGTTAGTATTATTACCGATTGTTCGATCGATCGAAAAAATCGGTAATTGTACATTTTTTTCGTCTTCACCGCGCTAACTGGTGGCAAGCTAAGTGCCTATTTGCAAAGCAAAATAATCGTTCGTGCGATTACCGATTTTTCGATCGACCAAACAAATCGGTAATTGTACAAACGATTTTTTTGTTTTTTTTTCGCTTTCTCTATCCCAGCTGGTGGCGAGTCAGGTGTCTGTCGTGGAAAAAATGTTACCCATACAGTCCGGATGTGCAGCAAGCCGTGACAACGATCTACGATCGGGAATGTCGATGTATCGTTGACACGGAAATCGGCAAGTGCGACATAGCGACGAGTATAAGTTGCGTGGACGTACCGTTGGAAACGGACGTAGATTCGGCCGTGGAAAATCATGGTTCGCGAAGAATCAGTGTTGGTCATCGGCGAACATATACCGACCGTCCGTCCAGCGTTCCTGCATTATCGACCGTTCAGATAGCCGAGATTCAAACCGACAACAGTCGACACTGCGTGACCGAGTGCCAGGTCAGTTGAAAAAAAAATATATAAAAATCTCATTTTACAAAACTCTCGTTCAATTATTGATTGAAATGAAACCAATTCTATAAACAATTGAATTAAAATTTTTTAAACTAATAAATTATTTTGCAAGACAAAAAAATTCATACAGATTAGAAATTTTGAAAAATTTTGAAATTCCTCATTGTCTCTTGTCTTTCGTGTTGCAGACTCAGAGAACGGAAATGCGAGAATCAATAATGCAAACGTCGAGCAGATGCGAACTGTGCAATCGACAAATGGACAGTGTGCATCCTTCTCAGAACATTTCAGCATCCCCACTTCCGACACTCACGTCGCAGAGCCAATTTTCGCCACAGATTACGTCCCAATCGTCACAATTGACGTCGGAATCGATGCAATTGATCGCCCCTAGAATGACCAGCCCGGCAGTTCCGCAATTTCAATTGCCTCAGCAAGGACAATGTGCCATGTGTCCGGCTTTCTTCCACATGATGAGAGGAGGAATGGCCAATCCTTGTTGTCAAACGTAAAGACCAAAAAAAAGAATTTCATTTGCAATTTTTTCTTCTTAGATTATTTATTGACTTGTTCATTTATTATCAATATTATTTCTCAATTTATCGATCAGATGCAATTGCGGCGAAACAGCGAAGGATCAGAACAAAAAATCAATTCCATTTCTGTTGAACGAAACGTCGCAGCGTCGACAATCGAAGGTTGAAAATTCGTCGGACGTTCAACGTGAATCCGTTCAACAAGAACCGAGAACGTCAACGATAACGAGCACGTTGACGACAACCGGAAACGAATCGTCGCCGTCACCTTCACCGTCCGAAAAATCTGATGTCGAACAACGGGGGTCGAGTACATCGAAACGAGCGAGCAAACACTCGAGTCATCGTTTCTAACTATTCCCCGTTTTCCAGATGAATTGATGAACGAGGGTAATAGGTTTAGACCTAGCAAGAAAGTCCCTCGTGTCTATGAGACTCGTAAGAATCATTCGTGACACCAACATTTTCTAATTAATAGAGCGAAATTCAGAACTATTGATGTCAAGAACGGCCAAAATTCAGAACGCCCAATGCTTCGAACGGACAAAATTCTGAACGACTACCAGTCGCCAGGTCTTTCACATTGCCCGTTTTTCGAACCTTACCACGCGTTAACTATCAATGTTGGATCCATGCTGTCAGGCACTTTTTTGTAGCAAATGCAATTTTCTATATTATCGTTCATGTGAACTTTTTGTCTATATAGCGTTGTTTAGTCAGCATTCGAACGGGAAGATAAAAAAGCATTGATTTTTCATTCTTTTAATGTTTTTCTCGCAAAGATTCTAAGGATAAATGACCTTTGAACTTTGTTTGGTGTTATCAACGTCATTGGAAAGATTTTCAAGCTAATTGAAAATTAGTGTAGGTTAAGTTAGTTGGAGAACCTACAACATTGAATGGTGTGGCCCGACTGAATGGTGACTCTTCGAAGCATCGGGCGTTCTGAATTTTGATCCTTCTTGATATCGGTCGTTCCGAATTTCGACCCCTAGCCAGCTTTCCGAATAATCAACAACAACAATGCTCATCAATTCCATTTTATGTTCTAAAATCAAGGTCCTTGTCCCACTCACGGATCTGGTCTCGCGGCTAAAATGTCAGGATTACCGGAAACCGTGACCAAAGTTACACTGTCGTCCATAACCCCAAAACGCAACAAAAGAACGCAAACACGGCGAAAGACCACTTCGCAAATTGAAACTGACACAGACAGAGACGAATCGTGAGTTTTGATTTTTTTTATCACCTCGAATCGTCAAATTAATTATTCGTTCCTAAAAATTTTAGAAAAGATAATCACGAAACAAAAGTACTCAAAGACGAACCTGAAAATGATGACGATGGGAATAAAAAATGGGTGGAAAAACGTCGAAGCTCGAGCTCGGCAAGACGCAAAGACGAGTCGATCATCATCATTGAAAATAGCGGCGTACTGCGGGACGTTCAAAAACAAATAATCAGCGATCCGGAATTGAGAAAACGTTTGAGCGAAGATCCGAGAATAAGTTCCGTTCCATCGAAGAAATCCATTGACGAACGTCAATCATCGACGAAGACATCGATCACGTCGATTCCGGGGAAAACGGATGAAAATGTTGACAACCATCGAAGTTCGTCCACGAAGCCTAAATCCAGTGGAAAAATTCTTTACCGAGCCGACAGTTCGGATCTCAGAATGTCCGAACAAGTTGGCAAAAATCTCGATTGGTTCGAAAATGAATCATCCGGAAAAAAAGAATCCGCGAGCAGCTGGAAAGTTCGTGAAATCGTTGACGAAGATCGAAGTGAGATGACGAAGGACGAAATTTTGGGACCATTGGAATCCGAATTGAGCGCGATCGAAGAAGAACATTCGGATTCTGGAACGTCAACGGTGATCAAGAAAGATGAAACATTTGACAATGTCACACAACGGGAATCACGAATGATCCACAACGTTCCGATCTTGCGATTGAGATTGAACGAAAGTGGGGAAAATGTGGAAAAATCGGTTCGGCGTACGGACGATCCTGCCGAAACGGTCAGAAGTGGCAGTTCAAGGAGCAGATCGATGTCGAAGGAACTGCCGATCAAGACGGATTCGATGACGCCATCGCGATCGAGGTCACGGAATTACGAGACGAGCGAGGGCTCCGTTGAAACGCAAAAGATCGATAAAATCGTTGGATCCATGCGATCACCTGATTCAAGGTCGTCGGTTTCATCGCGAGAACGATCTGGAACGATCGCACGCGATAAATCCGATTCCGTAGTCGATTCTTCCGGGGATGATGAAAAAATCGGTAAATCGGATGACAAGAAAGACGAATTATCGGTAGTAAACGACGAAGACACCGATCTTCGTAAATCGGTTGTTTCCAAGCCCGAACTGTTTCGTCCTTCGAGTCAAATCGTGAAAAGCAAATCCGTCATTAGTGAAAAAATTCGTGACAGCGTTTCGTCGAGATCGAGATCGGAAAAAATCGGTGGAAATTTGGAAACGTCGGAACGAGATGTCGATGAGGAATCTGTAGATGTGACGACGAAGAGCCGAAGATCAACGCTCAAGGGACTTTTGAGCAAAGCAGCTTCTGCCATTTCTTCGGGATCGATGAGTCGAAAGAGCGTGATCGGCAACGTTTCCACTGGCAAGCAAATGAGTGACAAAAGCGATCGATCGATCCGTTCTGCAGCATCAAAAGCGATCGATGGGCCGGAAGAACGATCGGAAAGCAGTCGAAGAAATTTGTCGGATTCGTATGCCGATTTTGCCGATCGTCAGAGAAAAACCGTGGAACCGGTTGACAAAAGCGATGACGAAAATGCTCAAAGAACGAATGAGGATCTGGCTGAGACGATCATTCGAGATGGAAGCGGTGCCGAGTCCGATGATTCGACGTTTTTACCGAAAAAATCGAGTACAATGAGAAGCTTGCGTGAAAAAATTAGTAGCGGATCGGTATGGCGATCGCGATCGACTGATCCTCGTGAAGATTCGAAAATCTCGACGTTGCGAGCCAGCGAGGACGATCGGAAATCTTCGCGATCGATTTCCAAAACCAGATCAACGTCAAAACGATTTTCGAGCAATACCGATTCGGAATTATCGCCATCGCAGACAAGAGTAGACGACCCCAGCGAAGCTTCCGTGGATAAACGAAAAAGTGGACAAACCAGTGCGAACGTCAGATCGCCCGTGTCGAAAACAAGTATGGCGTCGCAAGAGACACGATCGCAAGATTCAATGGAATCGGATACCGATTTGTTCAATCGGCAAAGAAAATCCACCGGAACAGCGTCGCGATCGAGTCAACGGCCATTCAACCATGAAGATCGAAGTTACAACACAATCGATGATGACGATTCCGAAACGATGGTCGAAAAATCGAGCGATCCCGAATCGCAAAGATCGGCAGCGTCATCACCCAGATTTCCGAGGGGCAAGCCGAGCAAGCGTGAAAATATCGGCAGCAGATCGTCGTCCAAATCGGTATTGGAAAAACGTGGCGAAAGTTCAAGGTCATCGACAACTCGTGTTGTCGAATCCGACGATGTCCTGCGCACGAGCACAAGCTCGAACAGCCGATCAACGTCAAAGGGGCATTCCAACAAATTTGGATCAACAACGTCAACAGGTTCGAACGTTGAGAAGGACGAAGCCAGTGAAGTGTCCTCGAGCAATCGAAGAAGCAGCCAGCAAACCGGTCGTGCGATCGGTTCGCCAACCCCAAAATCGAGTATTTCGATTCCGAAAAAATCGGAAAACTTGGAAAAAGGATCTTCGATCCGAATATCCCAATCCGGATCAGTTCACAGCCGTGGAAGATCCAACGCCCGAAGATCGTCATCGAGATTGAGTGGATTCGGTGAAAAAACCGAAGAAGACGAGAGCACGGGAAAGGACGAAGACGTTGATGACGAAGACATTGAAAACTCGAGACACATCAGCTCGGACTCATTCGGGACTTCGTCCGGTCTGTCGAAAATAGCAACGAGCACGGATCAGAGTCTCCGATCGCGCAGAACTGCTTCTCGATTGAAATCCGCCGATGAGTCGATGCAACGCACGACCTTGAAAAGTATCTCGTCAGGATCGAAGACTCGAAGAAGCGTCATCGATGAATCGTCGCTGCCAAAACAAAGTCCGAAAGTCAGCGAATCCATTCGAACAATTTCTCGATCTCATTCAGGGTTGACTGCAACAGAACGGAGTTCGACAATTGGAAGAAGCGAGGACGAAGAAGTTGAAAGGAACGAACGATCGCGATCCACGACAAAGGAAAAAAAATCTTTTTCCTCCAAGGAGTCCAAAGAGATCGCAGCTTCTGGAAAATCATCGACAGCGAATGATGACATTAACGACGAAAAAATCGAAAACTCATCTGCAACTCCGATCGACGGGACGGGTGAAGAACGTCCGTCAAAAACGTCAAGAACAGAATCGAGAACGTCAAGACGTGAATCGTCCGACGGATTCATGTACGTTCCAGCTCCATGGTCGTCCGACGGAAGGGTTCTTCAACGAAAGAGCAGAATGGAATCGATCGGTCAACATGAACGATCATCGATCGACGATTCGAATTTTGAATCACACGATTCTTCGGATGATGGCCGATCGGCCACCCAGTGAACCCCCACCGTCGTCATCGACAATTAATTCAACAAAAACTTTCAATTAACTATTAGATATAAATATATAGATATATATATGAGGGGCGGGCCAGGTCAAGTAAGCCAGCTGAATATTTTCTATCATCCGATGTGGTCGATCATTTTTTTTTTAGTATCTTTGGGGTACTACGACTTTACTAATTTTTTTACACATTTTTTAGACCCCTCCACCCTTCCCCTCACCTCACCGCATATACAGATATGGGACAAGCCACGCTATTTCAGACGGCTGATCCCCCGATGCGGTCAATGATTTTTTTTTAGTATCTTTCGGATCCTGGGATCTCAATCATTTTTTTTTATAGATTTTTTAGACCCCCCCCCCTCCCCCCCCCCTCACTCTACCTCCGATTTTTTTTAATCATGAGGTAACAGCTATTTCGCCGTTTTTCAATTGAATAACATTTTTTTTCCAGATGCCTTATCGAAATTGAGCAACTTTTTTCATAAAATTAGAGTGGAACTATTTTTTCTAATATTTTATTTCAATTTTTGTCAATTTAGAAAAAAACTCCAGTTTTTTCGAAATTTTAATATATGATCATGGTTTTCGATCTTAAAAAAAGGACAAATAAAATCTATTTCGCAAAAAATCGATATTCCGAATATTTTTTGAAGAAAATCCAATATGTTAATATTTTTTATTTTTTTAAATTGAAGAAAAATAAAAATGAAATATTAGAAAAAATAGTTCCGGTCCAATTTTATGAAAAAAGTTCCTCAATTTCGATGAGGTATCTGAAAAAAATGTCATTCAATTGAAAAATGGCGAAATAGACGTTAACTCTTGATGAAGAAATGGGGGGGTGGGGTGAAGTGAGGGGGGGGGGGCTAAAAAATCTAGAAAAAAAAAATTAGTGGGAATACAGGGTGGGGCGAGGCGAAGAGGGGGGGTCCAAAAAATCTGTAAAAAAATTAGTGAAGTCGTAGGACCCAAAAGATACTAAAAAAAAATTATCGACTACATAGGAGGATAGAAGGTTTTCACCTGGCTGAATTGACCTGGCCCGCCCCATATATATACATAAATAATATATACATATATATATTATTATGATTTTTCTAATAGATGTATTGCTAAAGATGGCCGTTATACATTTGAAATAAGACTCGGTGGTGTGTCATCGTATTGTAACGACGTGACCCACCTTCGTGGATGTTTGATCGTGCAGAATAAAATCCATTATCATAGGATATTCGACTAGACCAAATTATTTTTGCGAAAAAAAAGAAACCGGACAAAAACTATTTCATGATTTTTTCTTGTTTTCACGAAATTGAACCAATTTACTCGGACAGGCTCGGTACCCGACCTTCCCATATAGCACCAAATGTTCCATGTATATCCACTGAATATCCATAATGTGGAAAATATATCGTGTATATCCTATGGATATCCATACGACTTACATGCATGTATGTACATTAGAGTGTGTCAAAAATACAATTCATTTTTTATTTTTGATGTCGCAGGTCGCAAAAGTTAGTGGTAGGCCTAAAAAAAAACCTCTCGAAAGGCCCACTCGAAAAGATTTTTTTTTACGGATCTCAAGGCAAGGTTCTCTTCCCCGTTTAAATAACACGGGAAAAATATTTTTTTGCTTATTTTAATGAAAATGCCAATAAAAAAATTGCAATCGGAATCCGCCGGATACCATTCTCTAGGGAATTGAATTTCCTTCAAAAAGTATCAGAGCCTCAAGTCAAAAAATTTGATATCTTCAAGACTTACAGGCATTTTAAACCGATTTTCGACGATAATTCGTCTTCAAACGAGTTTTACAGCTAAACTCTTTGTTCCACGAGAAAAATGTACAAGGATATTTTAGAGCTAATTGAATTATCTACAAGAAAGGTCTGTTGTAAAAATAGCCTTAATCCAATAATTCACAATTCACAGCCCCTCGGAGTTCAACATATGAGATTAAAAAAATTATTTTTCACCCATTCAGTCCTCATTATTTGCTTCAAACACCGTAAAAAACTGATTTTTTCAGTCTTTAAAGCTAATGTTGAGGACTAGGGAGGTGGCAAAATTTTTTTTAACCTCACAAAATGAACTCCGAGGATCTGTGAATTGTGAATTATTGGATTAAGGCTATCTTTACGAGAGACCTTTGTTGTAGAGAATTCGATTAGCTCTAAAATATCCCGGTACATTTTTTTCGTAGAACAAAGAGTTTAGCTGTAAAACTCGTTTGAAGACAAATTATCGTCGAAAATTGGTTTAAAATGCCTGTAAGTCTTGAAGATATCAAATTTGTTGACTTGAGGCTCGGATACTTTTTGAAGGAAATTCAATTCCCTAGAGAATAGTACCGGGCGAATTTCGATTGCAATTTTTTTTATTGGTATTTTCATTGAAATAAGCAAAAAATTTTTAAACGGGGAAGAGAACCTTGCCTTGTGAACCGTCAAAAAAAAATCTTTTCGAGTGGGCCTTTCGGGAGGTTTTTTTTAGGCCTACCACCAACTTTCGCGACCTGCGACATCAAAAATAAAAAATAAATTGTATTTTTGACACAGTCTTATGTACATGCACGAACGTTCAAAGTATATTGTATGGACATACGGAAAATACTCTCATGTGGACATACAGCACCTAGTTCCTAGTTCTATGTATATCCATTGTCGATCCATAATGTGGAAGTATATTTCGTATATCCTATGGATATCCATACGACTTACATGCATGTATAGTAGTGTGGTCGTTGAAAAATAGATTTTCCATTTTTGTCCCGAAATCGAAAGTTGACCTCATAAAACTAAAGTTCTCGAAATTCGAGCCCCTTATCATAACGCTAAGGGGTGCCTCTATAATGTTTAGTTTTATTTTTATCGACTTAAAAAAAAAAATTTTATGACACGCCGTGCGTAGAATGCGGTTTTACCCACGCTTCGCGTGGGCAAATCCCCATTCACACACGTTGTGACATAAAATTGTATACGATACTCGTGCGAAAAACGTTTTCTGGACTCGTGTGATTGCAACACTCGCCTTCGGCTCGTGCTGCAAAGTCACAGTCGTCAGAAAAACTTTTTTCGCACTAGTATCGTAATATACTATTATGTCACGCTGTCCGTAAAAGTGGACCTTACGGACCTTGTCACATGAAAATTCGTACGCCACTCGTACGAAAAACGTTTTCTGGACTCGTGTGATTGCAATACTCGCCTTCGGCTCGTTCTGCAAACTCACACTCGTTAGAAAAAAAAATTTCGTACTAGTGTCATAATATACTATTTTTGGTTTTTTTTTTTAAGTTGAACAATCTGAAGTTGATCTCAAAGAGAACAAGTTCTCCAAATTACAGCTGTCTATCTCAATATTAAGGCGTGCTCGTGATTTTTTTTTCATTTTTTTATTAACTTTAATTTTTTATTCTTTAAATTTTTTTTCTCAAGTTGAACAATCTGAAGTTGACCGGAAGAACAAATAATAAAAAATTTAATTAAAAATTAAAAAAACTCCTGACTACAAAAAACCTGGGACATATAAATAAAAAGGATGAAATAATCCGAGCTATCATCTTAGTTTATTCATCGTTTGAATTATGATCGGTGCAGTCAATATTTCGAATTATAGTAATCTTGTTACTCCCCTCTATGCAGTCGGGAGACGTCATTAATTGTTCGAGGATGCGGAAAAGGACGTCTCCCGACTGCATAGAGGGGAGTAACAAGATTACTATAATTCGAAATATTGACTGCACCGATCATAATTCAAACGATGACTAAACTAAGATGATAGCTCGGATTATTTCATCCTTTTTATTTATATGTCCCAGGTTTTTTGTAGTCAGGAGTTTTTTTAATTTTTAATTAAATTTTTTATTATTTGTTGCGTCCGAGGTTTTCTTAGCAATCGGGAGTTTTTTAAAATTTTTAATTTAATATTTATTTAATTCTTTTTAAATCTTCTGATTGTATCTAACTGCCGCGGCCGAGTGCTTTTGGAATTCTTAAATTCATATATTCTGCACTCGAGAATTTTTAAATTCATATATTCTCCACACGAGAAGAATAAATTTGTTTATAATCGTGATTTTTATTTCAATATTAATTTGTTCATAAATTTGTTTATAATCGTGGATTTTATTTCAATATTAAATTTTGATAAATTTGTTTATAATCGTGATTTTTATTTCAATATTTATTTGTTGATAAATTTGTTTATAATCGTGATTTTTATTTCAATATTAATTAAAATTAACCCTCGGGTCAACCCCTGGGTCATCAGTGACGCATAGCCTCGTACAATTTAGCTGGGTGCCGAAGAATGGTGGTGACCGGAGGGTTAATCAAGTTTGATATTGTTGAAAATTGATAAATTCATTTTTATACGTTTTTTTGATTGATTAAAGGATTATTGAAGAATTAATTCATGAAATTGATTTATAATAGTTACTCTAATTCTGGAAATCGACGTATGAGATTCATCTCTGAACAATTTTTGATAAATTTGTTTATAGTCGTGATTTTCATTTTAATATTAATTTTTTGATAAATTTGTTTATAATCATGATTCTTATTTGAATATTAATTTGTTGATAAATTTGTTTATAATCGTGATTTTCATTTCAATATTAATTTTTTGATAAATTTGTTTATAACCGTGATTTTCATTTCAATATTAATTTTTTGATAAATTTGTTTATAACCGTGATTTTCATTCCAATATTAATTTGAATTGAACCCTCGGGTCAACCCCTGGGTCACCAGTGACTCATAGCCCCGTACAATTTAGCTGGGTGCCGAAGAATGGTCGTGATCGGAGGGTTAATCAAGATTGATATTGTTGAAAATTGATAAATTCATTTTTATACGTTTTTTTGTTTTGATTAAAGAATTATTGAAGAATTAATTCATGAAATTGATTTATAATAGTTACTCTAATGCTGGAAATCGATGTATGAGATTTATCTCTGAACAATTTTTGATAAATTTGTTTATAATCGTGATTTTCATTTTAATATTAATTTTTTGATAAATTTTTTTATAAACGTGATTTTCATTTGAATATTAATTTGAATTGAACCCTCGGGTCAACCCCTGGGTCACCAGTGACTCATAGCCCCGTACAATTTAGCTGGGTGCCGAAGAATGGTCGTGACCGGAGGGTTAATCAAGTTTGATATTGTTGAAAATTGATAAATTTATTTTTATACGTTTTTTTGTTTTGATTAAAGAATTATTGAAGATTTAATTCATGAAATTGATTTATAATAGTTACTCTAATGCTGGAAATCGACGTATGAGATTTATCTCTGAACAATTTTTGATAAATTTGTTTATAATCGTGATTTTCATTTTAATATTGATTTTTTGATAAATTTGTTTATAATCGTGATTTTTATTCCAATATCAATTTGAATTAACCCTCCGGTCAACCCCTGGGTCACCAGTGACTCATAGCCCCGTACAATTTAGCTGGGTGCCGAAGAATGGTCGTGACCGGAGGGTTAATCAAGTTTGATATTGTTGAAAATTGATAAATTCATTTTTATACGTTTTTTTGTTTTGATTAAAAAATTATTGAAGAATTAATTCATGAAATTGATTTATAATAGTTACTCTAATGCTGGAAATCGATGTATGAGATTCATCTCTGAACAATTTTTGATAAATTTGTTTATAATCGTGATTTTCATTTTAATATTAATTTTTTGATAAATTTGTTTATAATCATGATTCTTATTTGAATATTAATTTGTTGATAAATTTGTTTATAATCGTGATTTTCATTTCAATATTAATTTTCTGATAAGTTTGTTTATAACCGTGATTTTCATTCCAATATTAATTTGAATTGAACCCTCGGGTCAACCCCTGGGTCACCAGTGACTCATAGCCCCGTACAATTTAGCTGGGTGCCGAAGAATGGTCGTGACCGGAGGGTTAATCAAGTTTGATATTGTTGAAAATTGATAAATTTATTTTTATACGTTTTTTTGTTTTGATTAAAGAATTATTGAAGATTTAATTCATGAAATTGATTTATAATAGTTACTCTAATGCTGGAAATCGACGTATGAGATTTATCTCTGAACAATTTTTGATAAATTTGTTTATAATCGTGATTTTCATTTTAATATTAATTTTTTGATAAATTTGTTTATAATCGTGATTTTTATTCCAATATCAATTTGAATTAACCCTCCGGTCAACCCCTGGGTCACCAGTGACTCATAGCCCCGTACAATTTAGCTGGGTGCCGAAGAATGGTCGTGACCGGAGGGTTAATCAAGTTTGATATTGTTGAAAATTGATAAATTCATTTTTATACGTTTTTTTGTTTTGATTAAAAAATTATTGAAGAATTAATTCATGAAATTGATTTATAATAGTTACTCTAATGCTGGAAATCGATGTATGAGATTCATCTCTGAACAATTTTTGATAAATTTGTTTATAATCGTGATTTTCATTTTAATATTAATTTTTTGATAAATTTGTTTATAATCATGATTCTTATTTGAATATTAATTTGTTGATAAATTTGTTTATAATCGTGATTTTCATTTCAATATTAATTTTTTGATAAATTTGTTTATAACCGTGATTTTCATTTCAATATTAATTTTTTGATAAGTTTGTTTATAACCGTGATTTTCATTCCAATATTAATTTGAATTGAACCCTCGGGTCAACCCCTGGGTCACCAGTGACTCATAGCCCCGTACAATTTAGCTGGGTGCCGAAGAATGGTCGTGACCGGAGGGTTAATCAAGTTTGATATTGTTGAAAATTGATAAATTCATTTTTATACGTTTTTTTGTTTTGATTAAAAAATTATTGAAGAATTAATTCATGAAATTGATTTATAATAGTTACTCTAATGCTGGAAATCGATGTATGAGATTCATCTCTGAACAATTTTTGATAAATTTGTTTATAATCGTGATTTTCATTTTAATATTAATTTTTTGATAAATTTGTTTATAATCATGATTCTTATTTGAATATTAATTTGTTGATAAATTTGTTTATAATCGTGATTTTCATTTCAATATTAATTTTTTGATAAATTTGTTTATAACCGTGATTTTCATTTCAATATTAATTTTTTGATAAGTTTGTTTATAACCGTGATTTTCATTCCAATATTAATTTGAATTGAACCCTCGGGTCAACCCCTGGGTCACCAGTGACTCATAGCCCCGTACAATTTAGCTGGGTGCCGAAGAATGGTCGTGACCGGAGGGTTAATCAAGTTTGATATTGTTGAAAATTGATAAATTCATTTTTATACGTTTTTTTGTTTTGATTAAAAAATTATTGAAGAATTAATTCATGAAATTGATTTATAATAGTTACTCTAATGCTGGAAATCGATGTATGAGATTCATCTCTGAACAATTTTTGATAAATTTGTTTATAATCGTGATTTTCATTTTAATATTAATTTTTTGATAAATTTGTTTATAATCATGATTCTTATTTGAATATTAATTTGTTGATAAATTTGTTTATAATCGTGATTTTCATTTCAATATTAATTTTTTGATAAATTTGTTTATAACCGTGATTTTCATTTCAATATTAATTTTTTGATAAGTTTGTTTATAACCGTGATTTTCATTCCAATATTAATTTGAATTGAACCCTCGGGTCAACCCCTGGGTCACCAGTGACTCATAGCCCCGTACAATTTAGCTGGGTGCCGAAGAATGGTCGTGACCGGAGGGTTAATCAAGTTTGATATTGTTGAAAATTGATAAATTTATTTTTATACGTTTTTTTATTTTGATTAAAGAATTATTGAAGAATTAATTCATGAAATTGATTTATAATAGTTACTCTAGTGTTGGAAATCGATGTATGAGATTTATCTCTGAAAATTTTTTGATAAATTTGTTTATAATCGTGATTTTCATTTTAATATTAATTTTTTGATAAATTTTTTTATAAACGTGATTTTCATTTGAATATTAATTTGAATTAAACCCTCGGGTCAACCCCTGGGTCACCATCAGTGACTCATAGCCCCGTACAATTTAGCTGGGTGCCGAAGAATGGTCGTGACCGGAGGGTTAATCAAGTTTGATATTGTTGAAAATTGATAAATTTATTTTTATACGTTTTTTTGTTTTGATTGAAGAATTATTGAAGATTTAATTCATGAAATTGATTTATAATAGTTACTCTAGTGTTGGAAATCGATGTATGAGATTTATCTCTGAAAATTTTTTGATAAATTTGTTTATAATCGTGATTTTCATTTTAATATTAATTTTTTGATAAATTTTTTTATAATCATGATTTCTATTTCAGTATTAATTTGTTGTTGTGATAAATTTGTTTATAACCGTGATTTTCATTTCAATATTAATTTGTTCATAAATTTGTTTATAATCGTGATTTTTATTTCAATATCAATTTGTCGATGAATTTGTTTATAATCGTAATTTTCATTTCAATATGCATTTTTACGATAAATTTGTTTATAATCGTGATTTTTCTTATTTTTCAATATCACAATACAATTAATATTTCAATATTAATTTGTTCATAAATTTCTTTATAATCGTGATTTTTATTTCAATATTAATTTTTTGATAAATTTGTTTATAAACGTGATTTTTATTTCAATATTAATTTGAATTGTTCAATATCACAATACAATTAATATTTCAATATTAATTTGTTCATAAATTTCTTTATAATCGTGATTTTTATTTCAATATTAATTTTTTGATAAATTTGTTTATAGTCGTGATTTTTATTTTCAATATTAATTTGAATTGAACCCTCGGGTCAACCCCTGGGTCACCAGTGACTCAGAGCCCCGTACAATTTAGCTGGGTGCCGAAGAATGGTCGCGATCGGAGGGTTAATCAAGTTTGATATTGTTGAAAATTGATAAATTCATTTGTATACGTTTTTTTGTTTTGATTAAAGAATTATTGAAGAATTAATTCATGAAATTGATTTATAATAGTTACTCTAATGTTGGAAATCGATGTATGAGATTTATCTCTGAAAAATTTTTGATAAATTTGTTTATAATCGTGATTTTCATTTTCATATTAATTCTTTGATAAATTTGTTTATAATCATGATTTCTATTTCAGTATTAATTTGTTGTTGTGATAAATTTGTTTATAACCGTGATTTTCATTTGAATATTAATTTGTTGATAAATTTGTTTATAATCGTGATTTTCATTTTAATATTAATTTTTTGATAAATTTTTTTATAAACGTGATTTTCATTTGAATATTAATTTGAATTGAACCCTCGGGTCAACCCCTGGGTCACCATCAGTGACTCATAGCCCCGTACAATTTAGCTGGGTGCCGAAGAATGGTCGTGACCAGAGCGTTGATCAAATTTCATATTGTTGAAAATTGATAAATTTATTTTTAGACGTTTCTTTGATCGAAGAATGAACGTTTTTCTGATTGAAGAATGATTGAAGAAAGATTCTTGTCGTTTTTCATGGTGCGAGAAGTTGAGCTGCGCACTGGCAGCACAACACCCGTGCATCCAAGAAGATGAAACGTCGACGTTGCTCAGTCAATAATTTTGATGATCCACTGCTTCCATCCTACCAATGATATGGTAATTCGTGGAGTCAATGTCAGTGCTCTACAGTTATTGTAGAACGCGGCTGGTACAGCCTTGGACGCATGTCATCGCAACATCCTTTATGTTGAGCGTGGCTGGGATCAGCCTTGACCACGATTCACTCGTACATCAGCGAATTCGATTTGTGCTGGACGATGACTGGAGTCGATGATTTGTCCAGCCTGTATCCAGTACCTGCTATTGTAAAATTAGAAGAAAAAAAAAATATATATAAATACATGTCGAACCTCACAGAGAGAAAAAAAAAATATAAATACGTGCCAAACACCACAGAGAGCACCAAATTATCCTGAAAAAAAATGACAAATTATCCTGAAATAAGGTGAAAGATCGTCATGTCAATTAATATTTTAATTCCGATCAAACTGATACTTGTTTCGCTAATGATACGGATGAGATTTGAAACCGAAGCTACAAACTTAGAATTCTGATCGAACAATATCAGAGAAGAATTAGAATTCTGATCGAACAATATCAGAGAAGAAAAATTATCATACAGAAGAGCAAGGGTTATTCGAGTTTTCAATCAGAGTGAACATCGAATGAAGATTGTTGACTGAATAAACTGTATCGATAAGGATGACTGACAGCGTTAATTAGGAATTGATTAGAATTCAGCTATTCTCTATGCATGTAAATTCGAAATACTTATTTTACTGTTAAGGATGAGATTTGAAGACTAGGCTTCAAACTTAGAATTCTGATTGAATAAATTAATATGAAGAAAAAAACCTTATAGGTTATGCTTACCGTAAAGCCGGCTAGACACCTTGTAGGTTATGTTTGCCGTTATGTCAACTGATGGAGATTAATTTTTTTCCTTGTCGCAGCAAGAGCACACTGTCAGATGCCGAAACCGATAGATACCGCGAACAATGAATTTTTTTTTTTTTATTAACTTGATTAAATCAATCAATCGGGAGTTAATATTAAATAAATAAATAACGACGTACGCTTTTCAACTATATATATATATATATATAGATATGTGTATGTGAAGTCACATCGCCGACGATGTCACCCCTCCTTCGAACAACCAATCACGAGGGGTCTGAAGGCGATGGACTACATCCACGAATCCGAGAGAGACAACACTATCGGCTCTCGCTGCGGAGCGAGAGAGAAAGAAACAGTCCGCGTAGTCTACCGTCTGAAGCGAGTACTGAACGGCGAACGGGGAACGGCGATAGGTTCAGGGGACATATCGCAAAATGCGATATGCCCCTCCTTTGAATTTGTCGATATTTTAAACATTGAATATCTTTACGAGTTTGCTTCCGATCATAAATATTATGAAAAAAAGACCTTCTCCGTGACCCACAGAATTGATGTGCCAAAATCTGTCAGGAGGGGATATGCCGTTTGGCCAAACACTTCAGCCTAAAAATTCAGCTATTTCGCGGGCAGGCGGTGAAACACATAACTCCCGTTTTTTGCCCCGTGGGCAATCGGGAGTTAAAAAGACGATGCCCCAATTTACAGATCTCTATCTTCATATTGAAGCGTGCCCGTGAATTTTTTGGTTTATTCAATTATTTAATTTGAATTTTTTTTTCATTTTAAATAATACGATTTCTCGGTAGTAGACGATTCATAAGACGTAAAAAAGATAGTTTTTACGAAAAGAGCCTTTATTTGGAAATGAATTCGAATTTTTACGCAAATAAGAATTTCTATGGATATCCATACGACTTACATACGTGTATATACCTGCACGGACGTCCATTGCACATTGTATGGGTATACGCCAAATACTCTTATGTGAACGCGCAATGTTGCGAACGCTCATGCTTCGAATCGTCAAAATCCCAAATGAAATTGTAGCGAACGTACAATATGCCGAACGCCTACCAGTCGACGCGGTTTTCAACATTTCCCGACTTTCGTGCCTTCCCACGCGTAAATTATCAAAGTTAGATATATGCCGTCGCTGACTTTTTTTTAGGAAATTTAATTCTCTACAACATTGTATGTGCGAACTTTGGTCTATATAGCGTTGTTTATCCAGCGTTTGGACATAAAAAAATAAAACGGTAAGAAAATCGATGCATTTTTACTTTCCCGTCAAAAACGCTGGTTAAACAACGCTATATAGACCAAAAGTTCACATGAACAATGTTATAGGGAATTGAATTTCCTATAAAAAAGTCAGTGACGGCATATATCTACACTACCGTTCCATATTATCAGGACACTTGCCAAGCGCGCTCGCGAAAACAACTTCTGTCTTTGAACGTCGACAACTTCCCGACAAAAAAAGCTAGAATTTTTTTGGAAGCACCATTGGAAAGCGTATGAAAAATCGGATCGATCAATATTTTTTTAATAATATTTCCGTTAGTGACCACTAAGTGAGCGTGTGAAAAAGATAGGAAAAAAATCTGATTTTTCGAAAATTTTATATCATGATCTTAACTCTCTGCCGGAGTCAAGAAATTTTTTTCAGAAGTTTGAAATTTCTCACGCGTAATCTCTGGAACCTTACCTGTAATTCGAGCCCAAAAAGTATAAAAAAATCTTCACGGGTTCTTGAGTTATCATAAAAATTGTGCAGGCATGCATGGGCCGAGCGCGGGATTTCGATGGCACGCGTTGACGGTCGCGATCGATTGTTTTCTTGCGGAGACAGGACCGAAACGGATCATGAGTGCAGCGGACGCTTGCACGGGGTACCTTTACGTATGTATACTCACGTAAGGGTACCCCGTGCAAGCGCCCGTGTGATTTTGAACCAATGAACGATTTTTTCACTCAAATTTTTACAATTCATTTCTGAATAAAATTGTGTTTTGGGATTGGCATTTCGCTTAACTGATGCTTCAGGGTTCGTCTAAAAGTGCATAATTTGATAACGGGGTTGGAAGTGCCCTTCCGTTTGGGGCTGGTTGTGCCGCGGCACGACTAAGCTCAAGTGCACTATAATATTTTCTGCCATCTTTATTTGATAGAATGAGAACATACAAGCGGTAAACGGCAAGGAAATCCACTTCTTGAGAGCTGCAACAGAGAGCTGCAGACGCAGCTCTCGACGATTAGTCATATTCAAAATAAGGATCATCGTTATTTATTTTATTTCAGTTCGTACCAAAAAAAATACCAAAGACTTTTTTGTTGTTGTTGAGTCGATGAATAAATACATTACCAATGACAATAATGTTATTATTTTTTTATTAGGGCCATTTATTTTAACTAAAAATGCTGGACGTTATAAACGGCACAACCGACCCCAGCATCGGCATAACACGCCCCATCGCGGAGTCATTTGTGCCGTGTCGCCGCGTCGCGAAAAATCGAGTCCCTGTTCGAAACCGTTGACAATAAGCTACAATAGGCTAATAAAAACTACATAAAATTTGACTAAACAGTCTACAAACCATAACGAATAGTTATCATTTGGCTAGTTTTTTTTCGCAATTTCTCAAAATCGGCACTTTCAACCCCGCTCTCCCCTACACTCGTTACAATCTCATTCGGGATTTTGACCATTCGAAGCAATTTTATTCTGGGCCGCGATCGTTCGGGACATTGTCATTCAAAGCATTGCGCTTTCGGGATTTTGACCTTTCTGGACATTGCTCGTTCTGGATTTCGAGCCAAACCCCGTTTAATTACGACGTAATTGCATATGAATTATGTCTCTTCGTTTCTCTTCCTTTATGTAGTACGTGATATTTTTAATATTGCCATTCGATCGTCTCCGTTTCTTTTTCTTCTTCATCTATTGATGAAGTTCCGGCGTTCGCATTGATGGAAAAAATGATTAAACTGAAAAAAATTAATTAAACAGTTCATGGACTGTTTATAAATCGTTATTTTGGTCGTCTTCACTTTATCGGCCGTTTACCGCTCCACAACAAGAACCTAATATATCAACTCGAGAAATTCAGCCCTATTCTTTATTGGACGATATGTTTTTTCTCCAGGCGAAAAAAAATATAGAGGATGGAAAATTTTCGATGATATTCGAATAACAAGTACACCTGAATAAATGTTTTATTTAAACGAGCTGATCGTGCTCGAACGGATAATAATATTTATTGAACTAACTATCGGAATTGGGTATAAATAGACTCGGGTTCTCGTTGTCGTGTCATATCGCTCTGAAAATCATTAACAGAGCAGTCGTCCGTGCTAAAATTTCGTTCCTGCTTCTTCGACAACGAGACGCGAAGATCATCTTCACACCGACCTACGACCGTAAACGTGAGTAAACTCCTTACATTGGAACTTTGGTTTTTCCAAGTTACAGTGCAAGTTTTTTTTTCATCATTCACGCACTCATTTGCTTTCACAATCGTAGCTTCGTTCATTTTATTTTTCGAGTTGCAAAATTTATCAGCGCACCATAGAGACGTTTTTCCACCGTCTATTGTCATTGAATAATCGGTTGAAACTGTCTCGGAAAAATTTGACACGCAAAAAACAAAACCGGAAGCCGCTCACTCATTTATATCGCTATGAGTTTTCGTAACTGGGAGGCAAAACATCGCGCATGAATCGTGTAATTTTCGATTGTCGAAGATACGTGTAAAATCTCAGTCAATCGACAGCAGTTAAACGTCAAAAGGTTTCCAACTTTGAATGTTGCTTATATCGATAAATCTACTTAGTTTTTCGCAAGCTTCTGATTGCGATAAAGTAAATTCTGGCTTCCTTACGGTGGATATTACTTGTTGAAACGTGAGATGGGCCAACGATGTGTTTCCTGCCATAACCGCATGGATCACCGTTCCACTAAACCATTCCCCTTTAATTCACAGTTCACAACGTCTTGAACCATGAAAATCGACAGCATGAACACGCTGTCGAACATCGTCTTGATTTCCCTGGTCATCATCGGACATAGATTCGCCGCTGCCGACGAAGAGTCCAGCCTCCAACGCGTTCGCCTCCGTTCATCGCGATGGGCAGATGAAACAAAATTACACACCTGTTTCGAAAGTGACAAGTATGACACATTGATCAGTATGAATTACGGCGTGCTTCAAGATACGGATTGCTCGTTATCTTTTACATATGTATGAAGTCCCCAAAATATGTTAGATCTCAATACGTGGCGCATCAAGGCGATAAAAAGCGGTTGGTATCGTCTTCCAGCTAACTATGGAACGTCGTTCGACGTGTCCAGAATCGACATTCATCATATCAACAACAACGATGTTCTTCGTGGCATCGTAACTGAACTTCCAATGTACATCGAGCTGATAAAGGTATTGAAACCGCGAATAAATCGTTTGGAAAAAGGAGATTTGAGTAACAACTTCACGAAGCAGTTGGAAATCATTGAGACGAGAGATCCAATTGAGATTGCTGAAGGTGCTATTGACATGCCAATTCTCGAACTATTAAAGGTTAGAAAAGCTGGTGTCAACGACACGAAATTCATAGCGACATTGCCGAAGAGTTTAAGAACCTTGAATATGGAATCTAACGGATTAACGAAAATACCATCGCGCACATTTGAAAATCTCGAACATTTGAAATCTATTTCACTGCTGGACAACCAAATTGAGATGGTCGAGTCTGGCGCTTTCGAGAATCTTCATGATTTGGAATTTATCGATCTGAGTATTAATTACATGAGAACCGTTGAAAACGGAGTTTTCGTTGGACGTCCATCGCTCAGGGATGTCAGACTTTATCATAATTGGATAAAAATTATTGCCGCGGAAACATTCGATTTGCCGAATCTGAAATTTCTAAGCTTGCTTCAGACTCATGTGGAGACTATTGAGAAAGGAGCTATAAAAGTTTCCGGCGGGCATGATTGTTTAATCGAATTCAGTACTACACCGTTGTGCAAAAATATATCGACTGATGTTAAAAGTACCACGTGCGCTCAACACGAATGTGGAAGATATGCAGCCAATTAAACTGCATACCGCAGAATTTCCGGAAAAAATTGCTAATCCTACGATTTTTTGGAAAATATTATTTGCAATTACTTTGACAAATATTGGTGATGGATTTTTTTTTTTTTTTTTTTTTTTTTTTTTCGCTGTAATTATACGTTTCTAGGAACTAGTTCTGAATACGAAAATAGTATATTAAGCAACGAGTGCGGAAAGCCGGTCATTACGAGCCCCCCCCCCCCCATTAAGAATGCTGAAAACAAATTTGAATGCACATTATTAAAACTATCAATTCTTTATTTTATTTCTTTATTGCACAACACAAACTCTTATCAACTTCCAATTTAACATTCCTTTAGGAACCGTCGGAAAATCCTCATTATAATTGAGTATAAAAATCATTGTCAGTTTAATCTAATTCTCCTTCTTGTCATTAAATGTTATTGATACATTCGTGCAATTCGTGACGTTGAACGAAATGTTTCATCATTGGCATACGTCCTCGAGCCATTCGGGTCGAAGAATATTATTGATGTCGACATTCTCCGTGTTCTCGATATTGACTTCCATTGACGTGGATGGTATTTCGTCTTCAATATCGGAGTTGTCATGTGCTGAAGATATAACACCGGTAGTCGTAGCTGCCGGTGTCAACGATGACGACGTGCTCGGTGTTTCTGGTATAACCGTTCTTGTGATCCGTTGACAGTTTTTTTCTGAAGTAAACAGATTTATCGATATAACCCTCAGCGGTGGCCCTTGATTTCCATTGGCCAGCACGTTTTAACGTCAGTATGTCACATCCCGAATCAGCTAGCATAGTCGCTGAGCTGCGGCGAAACGAATGTCCAGTAAACTTTTCAGGTTTTGGCAACTTTAAATATTCGGCGATAATTTTTGGCATGCTTCCAAAAGTATTTATGCCAATGACCTGGTTGGGACATTTACCCTCGTGGTACCTCAAAAAGAATCTGTGCGTTGTTGCTGATTTCGGTCGTAGAACTACGTAGCGCTTGTAAATCGCATAAAATTCATCAGCTAGTTCCAACGTTTTTTCACTGCTGGTTTTCGTTTTCGATATTCGTATCACGTCGGTGTTGCCATTGTCTGTGAGGTCGTCAATTGTCAAATTGGACAATTCTTCCCTACTACATAATCCAGCTATTCCGATTATTAGAGCAGTCTATAAACAAGAAAAACGATAGCAAAGGTATCATTAATATGAATTTATAAGTCAACGACATATTAATTTATTTCTTAGAATTTCCTTAGAATTGACTAATGGATAAAATTTATTGTTCAATTACCTTTATCGCCAAGTATTGTTCGTCGGGAGCTTCAAACAGAAATGCCTGGATTTGTTCGGGTAACAAGACGTTGGATTTCTTCGGCTTGTAATTTTTTGATTTACGTTCCAGAAATTGCACCAGCTCAACATACTCGTGGATATTAATGCCGTGTTTGAGGTTGATTATGCTTTTCAGCATCGAGTAATTCGATCACAAAGTACTCGGGGCATGATTTTCCGACGAACGTTTAAAATAAGCCAGGATTACGGTTTTTGATACTGACTTTATCTTGTATGTTTTTCTCCATTCCTCAAATTGGTTATATGTTTTCCAATATTTTTCTTTCGATATCGGCGGCAATGTATCGAAAGCTGCAGTCGTAGCTGCTTCACAGATTTCAGGCGGAAGAGATTCATCATTCAGTCTTGATTCTTCTTCAAGCATTTTCAATTAAATTTTCACTGATCATCACGATATGTTGACGAGACATGAACGTATATCACTTGGTATGTTATATCACTTAGAAACGAAATTGCAACAAATATGAAGATCGCGCCAGGCAACTCCCTACCTTCACTATTGCAAACCGCACACTCGGGCGTGGGTTAGAACTGACAAGCGTGCGCTTTTGCTCACATTACTCATGGAGTGAAGTTAGTTATAGTGGGTAATGGAAAACAGTGGGCAATCTTGTATTTTCCACACGCAAAAGAGACCGGTAATATACCCAAATTCACGCACGCGTAAAGAAATTAGTATCGTATTAGTATATTACGATACTAGTGCGAAAAAAGTTTTTCTGACGACTGTGACTTTGCAGCACGAGCCGAAGGCGAGTGTTGCAATCACACGAGTCCAGAAAACGTTTTTCGCACGAGTATCGTATACAATTTTATGACACAACGTGTGTAAACGCGGATTTGCGCACGCGAAGCGTGCGTAAAACCGCGATTACGCACGGCGGGTCATAAACAATTTTATGTCACAACGTGTGTAAATGGGGATTTGCCCACGCGAACCGTGGGTAAAACCGCATTTTACGCACGGCGTGTCATAAACAATTTTTGGTATTTGTTATATCGTGGGATCGGCAATCGGCAATGCGTAATTTTACCGATTTTATTAATAGATTTTTTCAGTTTGATTTTTTTTCCATGTGCTCCAGTCGCTTTACGGGAGTTCAACGAGCATTGATTATCATTAATTTCTCTTTCAAGGAGGCTTCTGAACTCGCGTAAAGCGACTGGAGCACATGAAAAAAAAATCAAACTGAAAAAATCTATCAATTGAATCGGTAAAATTACGCATTACCGATTACTGATCCCACGATATAAGAAATATCAAAAATTCATTTTTCGTATTCAGAATTAGGGCAAATTTAGAAAACTAAAATCGCGAGTGCATTTTTCCAGAAAAAAAATATTTTTGCATATTTCGCCCTGAAACGGACGTTCAACTTGCTCAATAAAATGTAAAGTAATTTTTTTCTGGAAGGCCATAAAAAGACGCACATTTTCGTTTTTCAGAAATATAAATACGTCGAATCCTGCCAAAGATACAGCCATTCAAATGGAAAAATAAAAAAAAACGTTAATTAACACGGTCTAACATACAGGTATTGAACGAACAACGAACGAAATGATTTAGCCGGGCTTCCCCCACCATCGGAAATTTAGAGGAGTTTCAATACCTGTATGTAAGACCGTGTTGTACCGCAATTACACTGAAACCATCAAATTGTAGTCGAAACAGTAATACGAATCATTTCAAAATAAAAACGTACGTTTCGAAACAACTGAAAAAAGGTTTCAGTTGTTTCGTCAAACATTTGGTGCTTCAACGAGTTATTACAGATCACCCAACTTGATTTCTACATATATTATGTGAAATTATCTCAGCTTTTCGAAAAAAATATTTTCAAAATTTTAAAAAATGATACATTGGCCGAAAAATTGACTTTTATATTTCAAATGCGATTTTAAGTAATTTCTTAAGTCCCAAAAATGTTTTCCTATTTTTTTCGAAAAGCTGAGCTTTTTTGACATAGAAAACATAGACGAGACTAATTTTTTTTTCATCAATACACATTGAGAAATTAATGAAAAAAAAACATGAAATGTTCACAGAATTGCTTATACAATTGCAGCGAAAATAACCAAGAAAAATCTAAATAAATTCAGAGCTCATTGCTCAATGGGGGCTTCGATTTCTCAAAGTTACAAACAGATCGCTAATATGGACGCCCAGAACCGGTTTCGAGAGTGGTGGAATCGCTCATATATGAGCGATTCCACCACTCAGAAAAAATGTTCTCCACACACTGAGAGAAAAATCCATGAAAAATTACTAAGTTGGCCCTGTAATCCTGATCCATCCTGTTTATTTGGTGTATTTTTATTATAAAGGATCGAAAATAAAACAGAATGTCGGACGAATTATTCTATTTCGTTCAATGAAATTTAAGCTGTTGCACAGTAAATTCTCCAGCCAATGTAAAATATAACGTGAATTTATACAAAGAATCGTGGATCGTGCGTAAAATTCATTTGACTGTCGTCAAAAATTACAGTGCCTTGCTTCGCAAATTTTCACGAAAGCAAACAGTTGACGCGCGTCTGCAGCCGCCTTGCGCCGATCACTTCTGGTAACATCCGAAATGCGTTCATAGCTGCATGGCAACTGACGCGATTTCTTGCTGTTGAACGAACCACGTACGATAATTCGCAAAGTTTCGATACAAGTGGTGTTAATTATGGTCACAAGTATCGTTCATTTTCGATGCACATACTTCAATGTTCTGTCTTTTTATTTTTTTTTGCATACTTGAAAAATTTGTTCCAAACACGTGCACCCGGCTTCGCCTATCGTTTTTTCTAACCTAAATTTATTTTCACCACATAATGTTCAGTTTTTATTGCTTTTTCTCATTTTTTCCCAAACTTCTTCGATATTCAAAAGGGTTTATCAAACAACATTGTATTTATTTGATTCCTTTGAATTATTTCCTCAAAACAATGTTTCAATTAATTCATGCAACACAGCGTCGAAATAAAAAGTTTTGACACTGTAATGTTTACTAAGTATGGCACTGTAATTTTCACTAGTCGCCACTGAAAAATTATTCAGCCAAATTTATTTTTCAAGGAACCGACGAGATGCCGCAGGTTTACTCTGCCGCTTAGGAACTTTCCATATGGTTTCTCAGTACTTTTTATTGGATTTTTCTCTCAGTGTATATATATATATATGTATATATTAGAGTGGTCGTTAAAAAATCGATTTCGATGCTTTGCCCCGAAATCGAAAGTTTACCTCGTGAAACTAAAGTTATCGAAATTTGAGCCCCTTAGCATAATGCTAAGGTGTGCCTCTAGAATTTTTATTATTAATTTTTTACAACTTTTTTTTTTTTTTTTTTTTTTTTTTTTTTTTTTTTTCAAGTTGAACAATCTGAAGTTGACCGCAAGAAAAGAAGATGCCTCAAATTACAGATCTCTATCTTCATATTAAAGCGTACCTGTGAATTTTTTGGTTTATTCAATTATTTAATTTGAATTTTTTTTCATTTTAAATAATACGATTTCTTGGTAGTAGACGATTCATAAGACGTAAAAAAAAAAGTTTTTACGAAAATAGCTTTTATTTGAAGATGAATTCGAATTTTTACACAAATTCTTATTTACGTAAAATTCATATTTGCGTAAAAATTCGAATTCATCTTCAAATAAAAGCTATTTTCGTAAAAACTATTTTTTTACGTCTTTTGAATCGTCTACTACCAAGAAATCGTATGATTTAAAATGAAAAAAAAATTCAAATTGAATAATTGAATAAACCGAAAAAATTCACAGGCACGCTTTAATATGAAGATAGAGATCTGTAATTTGGGGCATCATCTTTTCTTGCGGTCAACTTCAGATTGTTCAACTTGAAAAAAAAAAAAATTGAAAAAAAAAATCAAAGTTAATAAAAAAATTTGAAAAAAATTCACGAGCACGCCTTAATATTGAGATAGAGAGCTGTAATTTGGGGAACTTGTTCTCTTTGAGATCAACTGAAGATTGTTCAACTTGAAAAAAAAAAAAAAAAAAGTTGCAAAAAATTAATAATAAAAATTCTAGAGGCACACCTTAGCATTATGCTAAGGGGCTCAAATTTCGAGAACTTTAGTTTTCGGGGCAAAGCATTGAAATCAATTTTTTAACGACCACTCTAATATATATATATATATATATATATATATGTATATATATATATATATATATATATATATATATATATATATATATATATATATATATATATATACATATACTAGGGTGGGTCAAAAAAATCGACTATTTTTTTTTTACTTCTTTACCCGATAAGTAGATTTCTAGACACCTTTAGATAATTCACAGCAAATTTGAGCTTTTTATTTAAATGTTAAGATCCTCCGCCACGCAGTTTTTCATTTTTTTTGCAGTATCAGAAGAAAAAATTCATATCGCTCTATCAACTGATATTTTGAAATAGCCCTCCTTCTATACTCGTAGGAAATTGTCCGCTCTACAAAAAAGATCTCTTACAATTTTTTCGTAAGCCTCACTGTTTTGAAGATATTTACGGTTCAAGTTTGATCATTTTTAGACAAATTCCTGTTTTTCTTATGAATTTTGGAACTCGTTAACAAAAAATCATTATGGAAGGCGCAATGCTTAATTTTGTAGAATGTGCGCTGCTCTACAAAAATGGTCTCTTATGAATATTCGATTGAATTAAGCGTTTCAAAGATATTCATCGTCGAACTTCAATGCACGCCAATTTTAACAGTTTTTGATTAATAATTCGGAAAATTTTAATTTAATTTATGAGTTTTAGGGAAATTCATACAAATTTGAGTTTCGATCGTAAGATTAACTATCATAGAAGTTGTTTGTTCGAAAATTTATTTGAAACTTTTGTTCTGATAATATTTTTATAAATTTTATCTCTAATAATTAAAAATGACGATCGTGGTGTTATTTTATTTTAAAGCGTGTGTACACGGAGCGAAAAATTCCGGAAAAATTGCCGTGCCCGGCACTACAAACGAGGTGCATGCCTCTCTTATAGGAGTTTTTATGGAAAAACAAAGTAAAGAATCATATTCGTGCGAAACGATTTGACGGACATTTTTGAATTTATAATCGAAAGCGCAGGAAAATTTGTATGACGGCACAGTAGAATGCTCAAGATCCGGAAATTCCTTTCTTTTTCCGTTGATTCTTGGAAAAATTCATAGATACCTTGTTATGAAATCTAAAACGAAAACGAAATTTCACCGTACTGCCCCGATTTTTTACTGTGCTGTCCCTAGAATGTCATCTTTCATTTATCGGAATGCCATCCATCTTTTGTCATGATTACCCGGTTTTTGTTTCAATCTTTTTTTTTTGGCTGACCCGAATCAGCATTTGATTGCTGATAGGTTCAGGTAATTGGGGCATGGAAAAAAATACCGCGAACTTAGGTTGACAGAGACTGCGTGGTAAAATGGATTTTTTAAAGTTTTAAGTAACTTCGTAGTGTTCATTGCAGCATCATGGGTGAATATAACCTTCCCGAGATTCTGATAATCCATTATAAGCATTATTTATCCCGGTATTCTGTGGGAAATGTATGGGTTATACGAGAAAGTCCATTTTGCCTCGTAGCCCAACACAACGTCACCTTCTTTGCTTTTGAAACGTTGAATGCTGTCATCGTATCCGTATTTCAGATTTTTTACAGGATTTATAAAGAACCTCAAAATTCAAATATAACAGGTCAAATTTTACCGTGCCATCACAGACTTTTTCCGTATGTGGCTCAACATATTCTACGTAAACAGTTCGACAAGTTTTCAGATGACTTTCTATTAAATTGCAATGTTACGACAGATTTCGTCTCGATCACGGAAAAGCACGGTAATTTTTCTCGCGTTTTCTTTACAAAAATTCATTGAAATTTCTCTCCGTGTACAGAACGTATTTCAAAAATTTTTTCTACATAGTATACATAGAACTTTTCGTTCTAGGGGATTTTTGCTTTGAATTCCATTAGAATCTAATTAGAATCTAATGGAATTCAAAGCAAAAATCCCCTAGAACGGAAAATCTAATTAGAATCTAATTAGAATCTAATGGAATTCAAAGCAAAAATCCCCTAGAACGGAAAATCTAATTAGAATCTAATTAGAATCTAATGGAATTCAAAGCGAAAATCCCCTAGAACGAAAAATTCTATGTTATACTATGTAGAAAAAAATTTTAAAATACGTTCTGTACACACGCTTTAAAATAAAATAACACCACGATCGTCATTTTAAATTATTAGAGATAAAATTTATAAAAATATTATCAGAACAAAAGTTTCAAATAAATTTTCGAACAAAGAACTTCTATAATAGTTAATCTTACGATCGAAACTCAAATTTGTATGAATTTCCCTAAAACTCATAAAATAAATTAAAATTTTCCGAATTATTAATCAAAAACTGTTAAAATTGGCGTGCATTGAAGTTCGACGATGAATATCTTTGAAACGCTCAATTCAATCGAATATTCATAAGAGACCATTTTTGTAGAGCAGCGCACATTCTACAAAACTAAGCATTGCGCTTTCCATAATGATTTTTTGTTGACGAGTTCCAAAATTCATAAGAAAAACAGGAATTTGTCTAAAAATGATCAAACTTGAACCGTAAATATCTTCAAAACAGTGAGGTTTACGAAAAAATTGTAAGAGATCTTTTTTGTAGAGCGGACAATTTCCTACGAGTATAGAAAAAGGGCTATTTCAAAATATCAGTTGATAGAGCGATATGAATTTTTTCTTCTGATACTGCAAAAAAAATGAAAAACTGCGTGGCGGAGGATCTTAACATTTAAATAAAAAGCTCAAATTTGCTGTGAATTATCTAAAGGTGTCTAGAAACCTACTTATCGGGTAAAGAAGTAAAAAAAAAATAGTCTTTTTTTTTACCCACCCTAACATATACATATATATCAGCGATGTCAAACGACGACTTCGGGAGCGTCTCCTAACTTGCTTTTCTTCCCCTTCTCCATCCAATTCTCTTCTCCTCGATCGCATTGTAGCCTACGTACAATATTCCGAACGCCTACCAGTCCCCGCGGTTTTTAACATTTCCCGACTTTCGAGCTTTCCCAAGCGTAAATTCATCAAAGTTAGATATATACCGTCGCTGACTTTTTTATAGGGAATTTAATTCTCTACAATATTGTTTATGTTAACTTTTAGTCTAAATAGCGTTGTTTATCCAGCGTTTACACAGAAAAAAAAATAAAACGTAAGAAAATCGATGCATTTTTACCTTCCCGTCCAAACGCTGGCTAAACAACGCTATATAGACCAAAAGTTCACATGAACAATGTTGTAGAGAATTGAATTTCCTATAAAAAAGTCAGTGACGGCATATATCTAGCTGTGATGTGTTATCTCCAGCCAATGGCGAGAGACGTTCGATCTTTCGCTCGAATAAAAGATTTATTCAAATGGTTAACACAAGTGTACACACTTGCGAGTCGATATAACACGATATAAATTACGATGGAATCATCTTCGTGGACATCTCAAGTACACGTGTCGTTTGGAAATGTTGGATTTTTTACTTTCATCATCTGATGACTCGGCGCGTGTTTCGTGCCAGAATGATAGAAAATATATGTAGTTTCGAATAAAAGTCCTTGAAGAAAGAAAAACTCCATCAGACATGTGTCCCACATTGTGTGATACAAACTTTATTTAATTGGTTATTACGTGGGCGAAAAAAAAACGATCTGATCGACCCTCGAGTTGACTATTCGTACCTACGCCGGAAATGCAGAAGATTCGAATCGTAACTCTGCTTTGCTTGAATCATACGTTTCAATACCGACCGATTTCAGACAAATAATTTCTCTTCGATTTTCCCAACTTATGTAGCATGTGATAATTTCAATATGGACGGTCTCCGTTTTTTCCTTTTTCTTCAACTATTGATAAAGTTCCGGCGTCCGCACTGATGGAAAACAAAAATTAATTATTGAAAAGTGTTAACAGTTCGTGGCCTGTTAGTAAATCGTTATTTTGGTCGCCTTCACTTTAACGTTTTCATCGTCCATCACAATGTGTATTTCAAAATTTATAGCAATTTCTTAAGAAAAACGATTACTTTATCGACGTAATATATGTGACCGAGGCGTATCCCTTGAGCTTCAAAGAGGGCCTTCGGCTTATCGCTCCACGACGAATAGAATCGGATGTGTCAACTTGAGAAATTCGGTGCCAACTCTTTATTTGACCAAATGTTTCCTCAAGGCCGAAAAAAAATACGCGATTATTAATCCGACGATTTATTGGGAACTACAATAGTCGACTCGTTGAAAATTCTTTGGGGTTTCTTGCAACCAGTACACTGTAAATCAATTTCCAATGGTAACGAAACGACTTGTGTTCCAACGTATAATAAAAGGCACATTCACGTTTCTCTTATCACAATTATTTACTACCCGCTTGTCATATCGCCATTCTATTTCCAAAAAAACTAGGCAAATAGTTAATCCCCTAGTTGGGTATAAAAAGACTGGGGCAAACGTTGTCATGTCATATCGCTCCGAAAATCGTTAACAGAACAGTCGTCCGTTGGACAATTTCGTTCACGACGTTGTCGTCAACGCGACTCGTCTATCTTCGCACCGATCAAGAACCCTGACTGTGAGTAGATCCATATGAGTCAACCATCGGTCTAGTTTTTTCCCCGACACTTATATGCATTCGCAGTCGTCGTTTCGTTCATTTTATTTTTGATTCGAGTTTTCAAAATTTGTCAACGCAGCGTAGGACAACTTTTGAGTAGTTCTTTTTTTGTCTATCAATAAGCAGAATAGTGATACCAATGATTTGTTAACTTTCTGTTAGCTTCGATAAAATATGGACAAAGTTGTTGAGACAAACAATAAACCGCAAAATTCCGCGAATTGGACGTTTTTTTCAAAACGTACCGTAGTTTTTCAACAATTTGCACATTTAAAAAATTCCAACGAGATTTAAGAGAATCATAGTCACACTTGGAGAGTATAAAAGCAACTTTTCCGTTTCTCGATAAAAAAAACATAAATATTTATTTATCAGCGACACCCCAGCCGATCTTCTTTGTCGTACACAATACACCCAGGGGGGTCACACTCCGAGCTATTATGAGGTCGGAAAATTATACCGGCTACTACGTGGCGCTGGCATGACTGCACTCGACTGGGCTCAACGCGATTGGTTGGTTGGTGGAATTATAATAATCACAGTAGTAAAGCACATGAAGCCAAATCGGGCGCTGAACAGCCAGCGCCGCTAGTAGATTAACTTAAGCGGCGTCGAGATGCGACCGACTTTTCTATACGTGGAATATGCTAAGTGTGGCCCCCTTGAGTACACCCAAGGCGCTAGTTCCGTCGCTAACTGACGAAGGCGACAGCCGAACACTCGAAGCGAATTATGGTTAGGGTCATGGACCGGGGCAGAATCTGGCTGAGCTAGGGTCGTTCTTTGAATTTCGAGTAGGGTTACGTATAACTCCAACAACCCATTCAAGAGTTAAAATATTATATTGTGTATCAAGGACGTGAAGAAGGTGAAAAAATCACCTTTCGTCCGTGATGCACGCAATACTTTATGTCACCACCCCTTCCCCCTTTAAAAACGCTCCTTTCATCATGCATGTGAAGCTCTGGACTGAAATAGGTCACTTCACGTCCGCTTCGCAGGCATGAAATCACGCGTTTTCAAGGGGGTCGGATAAAAATAAATTTGTTGACATCCCTCCCATGTATGTACCTTTCATAATGGCATCGATCATCGTTCAGCTAATCCGGCCTCTTTCATTCACAGATCAGGACGGCTCGCGACCCATGAAAATCGCCAAAACGACGATGCTCGCTAAAATTTTCCTGATTTCCATTATCATACCGGGAAATTTGTTCGCCGCTGTCGAAGAACCGTTCAATCGCGCATACCAGACAGCTTCGATCAATCGATTATCCGCAAATTCGAAAAACCGCATTCACGTTGGTATTTCGGAACCATTGACGCGTTCGGAACGTCGAAAAAGATCGTCGCCGAAATATTCGAAACCTCCATGGTCAATAGAAGAAAGATTATTTAAATTGTGTCATTCGGGTCGTCATCAAGACAAGATAAATGAACTGAGGTACGATTATCAAGACGGCTGGTCGTTGTTCGATTGCACCTCGGATTCTCAAGATGTAACGTCGAATGGAAATAATCTCATAATCAATTTACGCGGCTTCCATGGGATAAAAAACGGTTGGTATCGTCTCCCAGATAACATTACACGGTTCACAAGTTTATCGGAATTTGTGTTTCGGCGAGTTGAGAATAGTTATGTACTTCATGGTCTTGTAAATGAACTTCCAAGGTACATCAAAACGGTTTCTTTCACAAAGATGCAGATTCCACGCTTGAAAAAAGGAATGATACGTAACAATCATACGTTGAGTTTGACGATAAGTGATCCGTCATGTTTGTCTGACATTGCCGAGGGTGCTATAGATATGCCATTTCTCGAAAAATTAAATATCTTAAATCATTCCATCAGCGATACGAAGTTCATACCGTCATTGCCGGAGAAATTAAAATCCTTGGATTTGTCGAGTGGTCGGATAAAAAAATTATCAATTGGAATTTTTGAAAAACTCGTGAATTTGGAATCGCTTTCGATAAAATTGAACATGATTGAGGTTATCGATCCAGGTGCTTTTATGAATCTTGTAAATCTGACGTATCTAACGCTCGAAGACAATAACATAACAAGTCTTGAAATCGGTGTTTTTATATGGCTTGATTCTTTAAGACACGTCGATCTCCGAAACAATAAAATCAAAACTATTGCCGAGGAAACATTTCTTCTACCGCAATTGGAATTGCTCGATCTTGGGTTTTGTACGGATCTCAGTATCATCGAGACAGGAGCTATCAAAGCTCCCGTTCATGATCGGTGTTGGGTCGAAATTAGTCTGACTTCGTTGTGTCGACAGCCACCTTGCCCGAAACGGAATTGTAGGGAATATGCAAGTAATAACACTGAGATCACAGTCCATCTTTTAAGATGAAATGACCGAGGCTGGAAATACGCGTCGGAGGAGGGAGTAAAGGAAAGAGACACGAGAATGCGGGCAAGGTAGAGATGTGGCAGCATAGAATGAGCGCGGAAGAAAGGAGAAAAGAAATGGAAGCGCGAGATATGTGAACAACATAATAAAACGTTGGAGCACCTGGTCAATTTTTAGAAAAGTCAGGAAGTTGGTAACGAAGGAAGCAAAAAAGAAAGCAGAGGAGTGAATAAAAGGAATAGATGATTTGGCAATAAAGGGGAGAAATCAAAAATACGTTGGGTGGGCAAATACAAAAAGGGATATGTGAATATTTCAGGGAAATAGAAAAAGTGTACAGAAATATGAATAAGGTGGAAGGGGGAAGGAAAAAGATGGAGCAGAGGAATAAATGTCGTAAAATTGGAAAATGTTAGATAGTACGCACGTGCAAGAAGGTGTGGTGAGGCAAATAAGTGAAGGAACATGTAAACGAAAAGTTATTGTTTTGTAAAACAAAGTTTTTTGAAGTTGTGCAAATAAAACTCGATTTAATTGATTGATACTTATCTTTTCTCTATCCCATTATCTTTCCTTGTACAATGATGGTATTCGTGTTAAATATTATATCGCCAAAAATAACATAATACGTTAGTTACAAGATCTCGTTATTGCAAAGCTCTGTTTTCTCGTATTCTTCTACTTTTATCGATGAAGTTCCGACGTCCGTATTAAAGGGGCATATATGGAAGAAATCGATATTTCTTTTTTGAAGTGAATACTTCTTAAACGACACAGGATCGGCTCGCGTTGTAGGACGGGACAAGAGAATGAAGGAATGAAAGAAGAGAGAGAGGGGAAGAGAATGATGCGAGAGCCGTGGGTATGCGAGTGAGAGCGAGCGAGTCGCCTCCCAGCCAGCCGCGTGTAGGCCGGACGAGAGAATGAAGGAATCGGAGAAGAGAGAGAGAATAATACGTGACCGTGTGTGTGCGAGTGAGAGCGAGCGAGTCAATGCAGAGAGAGGGCAGGATCGCGTGCCTCGTCATTGGCAGCATACCCGGAGTATACGTGTACTAGTACGGAGAGACTTCGGCTATCAGAACCCAATCGTAACGATCGTTGATCTGTCAGATTCCTAAAATCACGATAATCACACAAACACACAAGAAGTAAATTTAAATTTAAAAAATTTAAAAAAACTCCCGACTGAAAAAAGGATAATATGAAAAGTATATTGAATAAAAATACATATGAGCGATTCCACGTGACTTCAGCCACTCAAAAAAAAATTTTTCCACAAATAATTTAAAAAAATTGAGCTATTTTTTTGCAATATATTCACCAAGTGCCGATTTTTTTAAAATTTTTTTGACGGTTTTATCGTTGATTAACGTTTTTTTGTATTTTGCTTCCTCATAGAGGAAGCTTTGTTTTCGTGAAATTTTTTTTTTTTCGAGATGTTCATGAAAACGTGTTCAGTATGTCTCAAAACACCTAAAAAACACATTTAGAAAAAATGTCCGGATGTATGTATGTGTGTGTGTGTGTGTGTGTGTGTGTGTGTGTGTGTGTGTGTGTGTGTGTGTAGTAATGGTTGACCGCTCACAACTTGAGAACGGCTCGAGATATCAAGCTGAAATTTGTCACACATGTGAAGGGTTCACGGCGCATAGCACAATTTAATTTTTGGAAAAATCTACCAAGTTATTTTGTTTTCACAGCATTTTTTCAAAATTAAAAAAATTATTTTTGGTCTCTAGCTCCCACAATTTTAGAGATATCGAGCTCAAATTCAGTATAATGTTGTACGAGTACAGGGAGATGCTCGATACCGAATTTGGAAAAAATCCACGCATTGCTTTACTTTTAAAGCATTTTTTAATGTGAAAAAAACGATCTTTACACTCTAACTGGAGCAATTTTTGAGATATCGGACTTAAATTTGGTACGAAGTTGCGCAATTATCCAAAGAGAAACCCGATTGAATTTGGGCGAAATCCATCAAGCCATTCATATTTTATGGCGTTTTAAAATTTTTCCAAAAATCAATGTAACTGCTCTAGCTTCCATAATTTTTGAGATATCTGGCTAGAATTTAGTACGAAGTTGCACTACCATCGAAAGAGGTTTTGTATTGAATTTAGACAAAATCCGACAAGACGTTCAGATTTTATGGCGTTTTGAAATTTTTCCAAAATTCAATGTAAGTGCTCTATCTTCCATAATTTCCTAGATATCCGGCTGAAATTTAGTACGAAGTTGCACTATCATCCGAAGGGATTTCCTATTGAATTTGGATAAAATCTAACAAGGAGTTCAGATTTTCTGCGAATTATAATTTTTTAAATTTCACATGAATTGCCCTATGTATATTGATTTCGACTTACATCACACTCACAAGGAGCCCTCAACGTCACGAAAGTGAACAAGGGTGCAAAGTAGAACCTTGCACATTGCTTCCTCATAGTTTTGTACCGTTTTTAAATTATTGAGATGTAAAGTAGAACCTTGCTTATGGCTTCCTTATCTTCTTACACATTTGCTAAAGCTTCCTCTATGAGGAAGCCAAAATTGATCGACACATGGTTCCTTATAGACGAAGCTTTGGTAAATGTGTAAGAAGATAAGGAAGCCATAATGAGGAAGCAATGTGCAAGGTTCTACTTTGCACCCTTGTTTCCATTCAAATGGCTGTATCTTTGGCAGGATTTGACGTATTTACATTTGTAAAAAACGAAAATGTGCGTCTTTTTGAGGCCTTCCAGATCGGTAAAATTACGCATTACCGATTGCCGGTCCCACGATATAAAAAATACCAAAAATTCTTCTTTCGTATTCAGAATTTGAGGAAATTAAAAAAAAAATTAAAAATGCATTTTTTGAGAAAAAAAATATTTTTGCATATTTTGCCCTGAAACGGACGTTCAACTTGCTCAATGAAATCTAAAGTAATTTTTTTCTGGAAGGCCTCAAAAAGACGCACATTTTCGTTTTTTACAAATGTAAATACGTCAAATCCTGCCAAAGATACAGCCATTTGAATGGAAAAATACAAAAAAACGTTAATTAACGATAAAACCGTCAAAAAAATTTAAAAAAAATCGGCACTCGGTGAATATATTGCAAAAAAATAGCTCAATTTTTGGTTCCTCATAGAGGAAGCTTTGTTTTCGTGAAATTTTTTTTTTTCGAGATGTTCATGAAAACGTGTTCAGTATGTCTCAAAACACCTAAAAAACACATTTAGAAAAAATGTCCGGATGTATGTGTGTGTGTGTGTGTGTGTGTAGTAATGGTTGACCCCTCACAACTTGAGAACGGCTCGAGATATCAAGCTGAAATTTGTCACACATGAAAAGGGTTCACGGCGCATAGCACAATTCAATTTTTGGAAAAATCTCTCAAGTCATTTTGTTTTTACAGCATTTTTTAAAAATTCAAAAATTTATTTTTGGTCTCTAGCTCCCACAATTTTAGAGATATCGAGCTCAAATTCAGTATAATGTTGTACGAGTACAGGGAGATGCTCGATACCGAATTTGGAAAAAATCCACGCATTGCTTTTCTTTTAAAGCATTTTTAAATGTGAAAAAAACGGTCTTTACACTCTAACTGGAGCAATTTTTGAGATATCGGACTTAAATTTGGTACGAAGTTGCGCAAGTATCCAAAGAGATACCCTATTGAATTTGGGCGAAATCCATCAAGCCATTCATATTTTATAGCGTTTTGAAATTTTTCCAAAATTCAATGTAAGTGCTCTAGCTTCCATAATTTTCTAGATATCCGGCTGAAATTCAGTACGAAGTTGCACTATCATCGAAAGAGATTTCCTATTGAATTTGGACAAAATCTAACAAGGAGTTCAGATTTTATGGGAATTATAATTTTTCAAATTTCACATGAATTGCCCCATGTATATTGATTTCGACTTACATCACACTCACAAGGAGCCCTCAACGTCACAAAAGTAAACAAGGGTGCAAAGTAGAACCTTGCACATTGCTTCCTCATAGTTTTGTACCGTTTTTAAATTATTGAGATGTAAAGTAGAACCTTGCTCATGGCTTCCTTATTTAAATTATTAAGATGTAAAGTAGAACCTTGCTCATGGCTTCATCATCTTCTTACACATTTGCCAAAGCTTCCTCTATGAGGAAGCCGAAATTGATCGACACATGGTTCCTCATAGAAGAAGCTTTGGCAAATGTGTAAAAAGATAATGAAGCCATGAGCAAGGTTCTACTTTACATCTTAATAATTTAAATAAGGAAGCCATGAGCAAGGTTCTACTTTACATCTCAATAATTTAAAAACGGTACAAAACTATGAGGAAGCAATGTGCAAGGTTCTACTTTGCACCCTTTTGCTTCCTCATAGTTCGTGAAATTTTTTTTTTTTCGAGATGTTCATGAAAACGTGTTCTAGAAGTTTTAAACATTTTTTAAAATTATTTGTGGAAAAATTTTTTTTTGAGTGGCTGTAGTCACGTGGAATCGCTCATATATATTCAATGCATGAAAATTTAAAAAGGATGAAATAATTCAAGATATAATCCTAGTTGATCCATAGTTCGAATTATGATCGGGCATTTCGGTGAATCCAATATTTTGAATTAGATTAATTTCCTTAGTGCCCTATATGCAGTCGGGAGACGTCCTCTTCCGCATCTCCAAACATCTATATTCGATATCATCTTTCTGTCCACTCAATGAAGTTCCCATCATTCAATATCATGTTTCTGTGCAATCAATGACGTCTCCCGACTGCATATAGGGCACTAAGGAAATTAATCTAATTCAAAATATTGGATTCACCGAAATGCCCGATCATAATTCGAACTATGGATCAACTAGGATTATATCTTGAATTATTTCATCCTTTTTAAATTTTCATGCATTGAATATATATGTATTTTTATTCAATATACTTTTCATATTATCCTTTTTTCAGTCGGGAGTTTTTTTAAATTTTTTAAATTTAAATTTATTTCAAAATTTTTATCATGTTATTTCTATGCGTTTTTCTATTTTTAACGGCTGCACGTTTATTTTCTTTTTTTTTTAATTAATACTATCGTCGATGTGTCCCATAATCGAATTAAGGGGACTAGGCAGCGAGAAAATTCGAATTTTTTCATTTTTATTTTTTGTCATATTCTGTTACTGCAATCTCTTCCGAATATTCTGGTACAAAGCAGACTAAAAAATTCGCAAAATTGAGCTCAGAAGAGAAAAAACACTCCGTCCACGGCTGGCGCGCCGCGCCTAGCCAAGCACGGAGTCCGTAGAGGCGCCAGAACTTTAAACGCGTTTATCTCGAAACAGCATTTTTCGAAATAAACCCTAGCTTAACCACGATAACTCGAGAACGGTTAAAGATATCACCTTGTTTTTTTTTCAAAATAAAGCTATAAATGTTCTCTACCAAGTGAACCAAACTCTATGGAAAGAAATTAATTTTGAATTATTGTTATTACAACAAATGTCAAAAAATTTCAACCGTTTTTCGATTTTTTTCGAATTTTCGCCGCCATTTCCGTAATTTTCATGGTTTTTCAAAAAATTTTGGTTCACTTGGTGGAGGAACATGTTCCGAAGAGAATGGTGTTTGAAAATTCGACGAAACTTGAATCGGCCACCCGGAATCGTGGTTAAGCTGAAGCAATGCGTGAAACGCGTCGCCATCTTTATCACCCCGTATCTCCTTTGAATATTTATATTTTTCAAGTTGCGACCTGCTAATTTAATAGCCGAAATGTCAATAGAAACATTGCAAAAAAGAAAATTTATGTACGTTGTTTCGTTTCTTTACAAATGCCATTTGAATTTTATCGCATTTTTGGCCTATTCTCGCTGCCTAGTCCCCTTAAATTGAGCGGACAAGGGGCACACGAGTTTTTGTTTTTTTTTCTACCGGAACGCGTGGCTCTTTTCGCAAAGCGTGGTTTTTTTTCGCAAAGCGTCTGCCGGGTAATATAGCACAGCGTTGACAGTCGGGTGAGAATATTTGAGCCATATAACGGGTCGTAGCTGTCGAACTGGACCTAATTCTTAAGGCTGACTGTACCTGCCCAGCCAATCAGCGGGCCCGACAATTCCGAGCGAGCCAGCTGATCGTCTGCTTGGCATGGCAAGCGGACGACCCAGTATCGGAATGAAGCAGATTACGAACGATGCGAGTATTACTCAGCCAATCAGCAGGCTCGCTTGAGCTCTGCTCTGGTGAATTGCGATATGAAAAATTTGAAAATCGAAGTGTTTTTTCAACATTTAATATCTCTACGAGTTCACATCCGATTAGAATATGATGATTTCAAAACCATCTGTGGGACCCACGAAACCGATGCGCAAAAATCTGTTAGAAGAAGATTAACCGTTTGGGCGTTATGCTCTTACAATGGATTACGCCAATTCACGTCGGTACGACGAAACACATAACTCCCTTTTTCCAGTCGGGAGTTAATAAATGCTGGAAAAAGAAAAGCTGAACAAAAATGATTTCCATGTCTTTTGTATTAAGGGGCGGGTAAGGGCTGGAGCGTAAGAAAAAAAACTTCTTTTGCTAATTTTTTTCATAAATACGGTTAATACGAAGAACAAGCCGGTGACAAAGCTTTTCTAACAATGTCTTTGGAAAAAAACTATTTGCGGTGTTAACTGTATCTCAGCTGAAAATTATCTGAAATCAACGATCATCTAAATTTAGTCAAAGCATCATTAAGGGGACTAGGCAGCGAGAAAATTCGAATTTTTTCATTTTTATTTTTTGTCGTATTCTGTTACTGCAATCTCTTCCGAATATTTTGGTACAAAGCAGACTAAAAAATTTGCAAAATTGAACTCAGGAGAGAAAAAACACTCCGTACACGGCTGGCGCGCCGCGCCTAGCCGAGCACGTAGTCCGTAGCGGCATCAAAACTTTAAACGCGTTTATCTCGAAACAGCATTTTTCGAGATAAACGCTAGCTTAAGGTAGTAACGCACATAGGAGACTTTACCGTCCGATTTTCATGAAACTTGGCATACTTATGGGTATTGATGAGAAAAAGGCCCAGTTAAATTTTTATGGCCCTCCGGAGCACGAGAAAAAAGATATCAACACTTTAATTTTTTCACGTTTAACATTGAGCCTTATGGAAAAACACGCTAAATTTGATATAATACAAAAAGTTGCCGTCAGATTTTAATGAAAACACTTCGAGCTGCAAGTTTAATATTCGGGCAACATTTTGGGCACTTGACCGTAAAAATCAACAGACTGTGACGAGAATAATAAGCAAATAAACATCGGAAAATATCGTCTCTCTCTCTTTCTCTCTAATCGACATCATACCACGCGTCTTTGTCACACACAGGTACTACGTAACTCATTTGGAGATGGTATAGCTTCAGGCTTGCTTTGACTCTTACGGTTTGTGCGTTACTACCTTAACCACGATAACTCGAGAACGGTTAATGATATCACCTTGTTTTTTTTTAAAAGAAAGCTATCAATGTTCTTTACCAAGTGAACCAAACTCTATGCAAACAAATTAATTTGTTATTATTGTTATTACAACAAATGTCAAAAAATGTCGCCCGTTTTTCAATTTTTTTCGAATTTTCGCCGCCATTTCCGTATTGCTTCCTCATAAAGGAAGCTTTGTGACGGTCCGAAATTTTTTTTTCGAGATCTTAATGTCAATAGGTCCAAAATGTCCTAAAACATCCAGAAATGACATTTGTAGAAAATGTCTCGATGTATGTGTGTGTGTGTGTGTGTGTGTGTGTGTGTGTGTGTGTGTGTGTGTGTGTGTGTGTGTGTGTGTGTGTGTATGTATGTATGTGTGTGTGTGTGTGGATCGACCCTCCAAAATTCAAATGTCTATAACTCGAGAACGGCTCAAGCTACAGCGCTCAGATTTTGCACACATGTGGTGCCATACAATTTCTATGTCATGTATAATATTTGCATTAATCGACGCACCCGTTCAAATTTTACAGCGTTTTGAATTTTTCAAAAAGTGTCTGTTACCACTGTAGCGTCCGCAAATTTTGAGATATTTGTCTAAATAGTTCTTCAAATATAGAGTTATACCCAAGGATGTATGGTATTTCATTTGAGCCGAATCCGTCGAGAAGTTCGGATTTAATGATATTTTGAATTTTTCAAAAAATGAACTTTGTCGCTTTATTTGCCGTTAACTTCCAGCAATCGAATCTAAATTCTCTAGAACTATGGAATAACATTAAGCTGTGATACATATTAAATTTGGCGACGATCAGCCAATCGGATCGCATTTTAGAGCAATTCGAAATTTTGAAGTTCCAACCTTTGCAAATTCAAAAATAATTTACGGACCGTGCTGAAATTCATAGACGTGCATGAGCTAACGTTTACCTCTATTCGTGACCAAATTTGGTAGATATTGAACGACGCGTTCAAATTTCCGACAACTTAAATTTTTTTATATACGGTCTAGTGTCAATAAACAGTAGAATGAAGGAGCTGCTCCAATTGAACCGGAATTCGCGACGTCGGCGCAATATTTACAAATCTGAACACCTTCTTAGTTCCTAAGCAGTTTTTCAGTTTGAATAATATTCGAATATCGAATACTATGATCGATTAGAAATGAAAAAGCTGCAAGTTGAAACTTGCAAATCGCTTCCTCATAATTTAAGCCAAGCTGCAAGTTGAAACTTGCAAATCGCTTCCTCGTAATTTAAGGCAAGCGGCAAGTTGAATCTTGCAATTTGCTTCCTCTGAATTGTAAGTAGTGAACGACGATTCATTTATGAGGAAGCCAAAAGATAAGTGCTCCGTCATTGCTCCCTCATTCTGGCTTCCTCATAAATGAATCTTCGTTCACTACTTACAATTCAGAGGAATCAAATTGCAAGATTCAACTTGCAGCTTGCCTTAAATTATGAGGAAGCGATTTGCAAGTTTCAACTTGCAGCTTGGCTTAAATTATGAGGAAGCGATTTGCAAGTTTCAACTTGCAGCTTTTTCATTTCTAATCGATCATAGTATTTTCATGGTTTTTTTTAGATTTTAGGTTCAATTGGTGAAGGAACATGTTCCGAAAAGAATGGCGTTTGAAAATTAGACGTAACTTGAATCGGCCACCCGGAATCGTGGTTAAGCTGAAGCAATGCGTGAAACGCATCGTGATCTTTATCACCCCGTATCTCCTTTGAATATTTATATTTTTCAAGTTGCGACCTGCTAATTTAATAGCCGAAATGTCAATAGACACATTGCAAGAAAGAAAATGTATGTACGTTGCAGGGAGACTAGAGTAAAGGAGTCCGATCACAGTGTTAAAAAAATGGTCGGAAAAAGCGAGGAAAAGATTGCACCGCCAGGCGGCGCCACTTCTGCTCGGGGTCACCGGCCCGCCCACAGTTCGCGCGAGCGCAAGACCACTGCAACAGTCCCCGCCCATCCAAGGACCCATTTTTAACGCACGGCGTCGCTAGTATACGTGACCTTGGGGCCACGAGCAAATCAAATGTCTCTCTCGGGTCCGCTACTTGCGTGCCAGCGCACACGGCGTCGCTAGTATCGGTGACTCCTATGGGCGCCAAAAAACGAATTGAAAGTTCAACCAAATTAACGATCTGTTATCACAAAATCATTTTTAATTATTCAAACATCATAAGATTGCAAATTATAACCTTATTATTTGCCATGACTACTGCGGCTTAAGTGAGATTTTAGCTTGAGGCAATCTGGTTTGTCGTTGAATATGATTCATCTGTTACTGTACAACTGGGCCGCGTGGCGAAAATCGACCTGTGTTAGTATGCATATAGCATATCGTCAATTATAGTTCTACATATGTTATGCATACCAAAACCGGATGGTAGGTATATTTTTGAGACAGTCACTTTGACACAGAAATCGCGGGATAAATTTAATCAGCTGGGGCGGGCGAAATGAGTGAACAAAGATTTTATCGTTGTTCAGTGAGTGATTTTAATTGTCGTAATCAATTAAGGTATTTAAGATGAAAGTGACGGTGAATCTGGCGGATCAGGGTGATCAACCAAGTGGAGAGCACGGCGATCAGCTCGGGTTAGTGTGTGTTAGTTTAGATTTACTATTTCATTTAAATTTTCAAAAGTTGGCGCGCATCGAGGTTACGTCACATGCAGCACAAGATGTGTCTATATGTCCGCTCACTTCATTTCATCACCAAACGCTAAACTTCACAGTAGCTCCGAACGACAAGAGCGCTCACCGCGGCCCAATTGGAACTACCACCGTTCCTCGCTTTTTCGGGTCACGTTTGGGACGATTGCGCCATAAGGGATCGGACTCCTTTACTCTAGTCTCCCTGGTACGTTGTTTCGTTTCTTCACAAATGCCATTTGAATTTTATCGCATTTTTGGCCTATTCTCGCTGCCTAGTCCCCTTAAATCTACCCCCTTACGTTCTCTGATTTTTTTTTCATTCTTAAATTTTTGGTAGTCATTTAAAGTGAAAATTTCGTGGTCATTCTTCGTGGAAAATAGCAGTTCTTACTTCCAATGACCACCAAAAATTAAAAAATAATCAGAGAACGTAGGGGGGAGGATCTCATGATATTTTGACTACATTTAAATGATCTTTGATTTTAGATAATTTTCAGCTGAGGCATGGTTAACACTGCAAATCGTTTTTTTTCCAAAGACGTTCTTGGAAAAGCTTTGTCACAGGCTCGTTTGTCGATATTTTCGTATTAAAAGATTACAGAATGTTATCGAAATAATACTTAATAATGTTCAAAAGGTTTGAGTAAATTTTCTCTATCCATATTTATAAAAAATAATGTTTACGGTCCAGCCCTTACGCCCCGCTCCCATTAATAAATGAAAAAAAAATTGGTAAACACAAATATCAACGTGCAGGCTACTATCGACTTCCTTGCCAATGCATAATTCGATCACTGACTCTTCCTCCCCTCCCCGTCTCTCGATCTTTCTCTTTCTCTCTTGAATCATCGGCAGAAATAATTTATCGCGCCAGCGAAATGCATACAAGTATTCACTTCCATAGTGTGTGATTCGTGCACACTCAATTTTTTTTTTGCATTTTTGAAAAGAAGAACTATTCAAAAGTATTTCCTGAAAACCTCATTAAGGAATGCCAAAAATTTGCGGAGTTATAGCTGATTACGTCACACTTCTCCCGCCGAGCCGCGGCTATCATATTTTCCACTTTTTAACTCCCGACTGAAAAAAAGGAGTTATGTGTTTCGATGTGCCGACGTGACTCAGCGTTTTTGGCTGTCTCATCCGTGTGCCCAAACGGCTAATCTTCGTCGAACAGATTTTTGCACATCGGTTCTGTTGGTCCCACAAATGGTTCATGGACGATAATATTCATGATCGGATGTGAACTCGTACAAATATCAAATGTTAAAAAAACGCTTCGACTTCCAAAATTTCACATATCGCGATTCACCAGAGCAAGGCTCAAGCGAGCCCGCTGAGGGTGGGGCTCGAAGTTCAGAATGAGCAATGTTCAGAAAGGCCAAAATTTCGAACGCGCGATGCTTCGAACGACAATGTTACGAATGGTCGCGGCGTAGAATGAAATTGTTTCGAATGGTCAAAATTTCGAATCGCATTGTAGCCTTCCGAACGCCTACCTTTCGAGCTGTCCCACGCGTAAATTATGAAAGTTAGAGATATGCCGTCGCAGACTTTTTTATAGGAAATTTATTTCTCTACAATATTGTTTATGTGAACTTTTTGTCTATATAGCGTTGTTTATCCAGCGTTTGGACAGAAACAAACAAAACGATAAGAAAATCGATGCATTTTTACCTTCCCGTCGAAACGCTGGTTAAACAACGCTATATAGACCAAAAGTTCACATAAACAATGTTGTAGAGAATTGAATTTCCTATAAAAAAGTCAGTGACGGCATATATCTAACTGTGATAATTTACGCTAATTTTTAAATTAACGATAATTTTTAAAAATAGAAAACCGCTGCGGTTTTCAACATTTCCTGGCTTTCGAGCACACGTAAATTATCACAGATAGATATATGCCGTCACTGACTTTTTTATAGGGAATTCAATTCTCTACAACATTGTTTATGTGAACTTTTGGTCTATATAGCGTTGTTTAACCAGCGTTTTGACGGGAAGGTAAAAATGCATCGATTTTCTTATCGTTTTGTTTGTTTCTGTCCAAACGCTGGATAAACAACGCTATATAGACAAAAAGTTCACATAAACAATATTGTAGAGAAATAAATTTCCTATAAAAAAGTCTGCGACGGCATATCTCTAACTTTCATAATTTACGCGTGGGACAGCTCGAAAGGTAGGCGTTCGGAAGGCTACAATGCGATTCGAAATTTTGACCATTCGAAACAATTTCATTCTACGCCGCGACCATTCGTAACATTGTCGTTCGAAGCATCGCGCGTTCGAAATTTTGGCCTTTCTGAACATTGCTCATTCTAAACTTCGAGCCCCACCCAATCAGAGCTACGATCTGAAATCATACTCGAGTAGACTATAGTCAGCTATAAGCGGAAAGCGCTGACGGACTGATGGATCAAGGCTTAATCGAGCTGTGCCCGAACATTATGCCAAAACACATGGCCAAAAAATACTCAACTGTGGCTAAGCAGATCCAGCATCTGCCGAAGCTGGTTAAGACTTGTTGAAGTCTTATTTTATCAAATTTATTTGTACAGTGACAACGAATAGAAATTGATCAATTAATCAAAAATTTCAGAAGACGATTATCGAATAAAATGATTACATTTCTTTTGAATGGCAATTCAAGAGACTTCTTCGTAATTCTTATAATGAAACCCAAATAAAACTCTCCTAATCATTATTATGAATAGGAGACTTTTATTTCGGTTTCATTAGAAGAATCACAAAGAAGTCTTTTGAACAGCCATTCAAAAGCATTTTTTTTTGTCAGTCAGGAGTTTGCGAAATTTTGTATAGATTTTGTGGCATCACGAATCTGTCCCACAATAGGATCGTAGGAAGATTGGAACATAGAGTGCGGCAAGTCCACTATAAACGCACAGAACTTTACTGCTCTACGTAATGACACTCCAAGTAATCGACGATTAATCTCGTATGCATTTCGACTCAACGGGCATGACGTGATTTCTTTTGGAGTACAAGACTCGCAGCTTATGACAATTACAAATCCAAGTTCTTGTCAACTAGATTCTCCAAATTCAACGTCACTTCCACACAGTTTACGTTTCACGTGCTCGCTGCCAAAAACCGCAATGAAATTGATAATTCTTTTTTCGTTGTGTGATGTTTCAACGTGCTTTGGCGGAGGACGACCTTGTTATGGTTGTAAGTTCGTGAGATTATTTTTCCTCTCTTGGTTTGAGAGCTATAACCCTACTCTACCGATGTTTGTTTTTGGTTTTCTATATTCCAGGAGAATATAAAATAATACGGCCACAGCAACTAACTAAGGAAATTGATAATTGTATAACCGACACCCGGCTTTATTGTCACGGCATCGAGTTGGCCACTGCTCAACTTTCTCACACACGTGCTAGCTCTCGGCTCTTCTCTCACCAGCACTTGATATCTATTAGGCGGGTCTGACTTCTTCCGTTTTCTGTCACCCCTGATTGTTTGTTCTCCGAGGATATGTCTTTTTCAATTCTTATCCATCACGATACGAAAGAATGACAGACACGAATCGTGTGACTGCACTGAGAGAAAAATCTATGAAAAATTACTGAGTTGGCACTGTAATCTCGATCCATGCTGTTTTTTCTGGTTATTTTTATTTTACAGATTCGAAAAATATACAGAACGACGGTCGAATTATTCTGTTTCGTTCAATGAAATTTAAGCCGTTGCATAGTAATTTTTCCAGACAATGTAAAATGTAACGGGAATTCATACAAAAAATCGTGGATCACGCGTCAAATTTATTTGACTGTGGTAAAAAATTACAGTGCCCTGCTTCGCAATCTTTTAGGAAAAAAAATAGTTGACACGCGTCTGCCGCTGCCGAATCGCGCCGAACATCTCCGGTAATATCTGATACGATCCGAGACACGTTCATGGCTGCACGGAAACAAAACGCGATGTCTTGCGGTCAAGAAGATCTGTTTCACCGTGTGTCAAAGCGTTAATTGCGATTTTGAGTTTCGTTTATTTTCAATTTAATTGAATCTTTTTGGACCTTCTCATCGTAAGTATATACTTTAATGTTCTGTCTTTTTATTTATTTCCGCATTTTCGCAACTTTCATTCCGAACACGGGCCCCCGGCTTCGCTCATCGTTTTTTCCAACCTACAATTCATTGTCTTCACAACCTTTTTAGTTTCTATTGATTTTTTCAATTTTAAAAATGTTTATTATGATTCTGTTAATTCATTTTTAACTCTAATGAAAAAAGTAAAAATTTTGAAGTGATTAACAAGACTAAGTCGTCGAGATTTTTCAAAATTGTTTTTGATTGGTGTTTTTTTGTGTTTTTCACAGTGTGTCCATATGGTAAACAATAATGAGATGTGAGGGAAAACATCGCGAAGGGAAAACCTATTTGGATGAACATACACGAGGACGCTGTCTCGAGTGGAATATACGCGTGAAATGCGCTAAATTCGACTAATTTAAGTGGCTGCACAATACTAAAACTTATTTAGTGCGAACCATGAGTGGGAAAAAAATTGTAAAAAATGGAAGTAACAAAAATCTAAAATTCTTTAAATTTGTTTGTAAATAAAAAAGGTTTATTGAAAAATATTGTATTTTTTATGCCTTTGAATTATTTCCGTAAGAAAATGTTTTATCAGTTCATCCAATACCGAGCGTGAAAATAAAAAGTTTTGACAGTCTTATGTTTACTAAGTGGCACTGTAATTTTTACCAGCCGTCGAAGTGGCACTGTAATTTTCACTAGACGCTACTGAAAAGTCATTGAGCAGATTTTAATTTTCATGGTACCGACGAGATGCCGCAGGTTTACAGTGCTGCATAGGAATTTTTCATATGTTTTCTCAGCACTTTTTATTGTATTTTTCTCTCAGTGTGTTGAAGCGATTTTCACTGACCTATTCGTGTGGGATTTTTCTATCCTTATATACCTTATTCAACCCTTATATTACGGGTTGCTATTTAAGGGATCATCCTAGTGTGAAATTTTTTAATAATCGATTTTTTTCTTTTCATTATCCGATAGAATACACTGTAATCAACATTCTCACCAATTTTCAAATCGAAATTCAAATTATTTCGGTCGCTACAGCCTTTCTTAGCAAAAAGGATTGTAGTGTAACCTGGCGCGTCCGTCCACCGTTGAACCGTTTTCGCTTTCGATATCCAGTATGGATACGCCTAAAAAATTTGTGCCGATGAATAGAAAAGGCTCGAGGAGTACACCTACATGACAGGAAACAAAAAGATCCGTGGGGTTCCTTGTATGGACCTGGCATCGCCGATTGATCGTAAATACACGATTTATATGGAAATTCCTCACTCCGAACTTTAATCGTGTTTTGCTCGGAATGGTGTTTTCAAAAACGGTAGCCACTCTCAAAGAAACAGTTTTCAAGCTATCCCTTTGAAATTTGGACTGAATATTCTTCACGTCATTCTCTATGTCTCCATGGAAGTTTTTTTTTTTTTGAAATCTTCTATTGTTTTACGAATAATCGTCGAAAAAATAGGCTAAATCGATACTTTTTTGCCAAACCGCCGCCATTTTTTCAAATTTCATAAAAAAAACTTCCATGGAGACATAGAGGCTTTCCCACAGATTAATAATCTTCTTGAAATTTTTGTTTTAGATCAAAATTGCGTCCGCAATCATGGCCACCGTTGGGGTCCTTTTTTTTCAAGGCCATTTTGGAAAAATAAACAAGCTGCAAGTTGAAACTTGCAAATTGCTTCCTCATAATTTCAAGCAAGCTGCAAGTTGAGCATTGCAATTTGCTTCCTCTGAATCGTAGGTAGTGAACGAAGAATCCTTTATGAGGAAGCAATGTGATGCTTATGGGAGCGCTATGAGGAAGCATTTTTGTTTTGGCTTCCTCATAAAGGATTCTTCGTTCACTACCTACGATCAAAAAACTTGAATTCCTGTCAAAACCGAACCATCCAACTGATCTTCGCCAAATTTGAGATGCAGCACGGCTGAATGATTTTTTATACTTTTGTGAAGTTTGAGCTTGATTGGTCAAAGTTCACAAAAGTTATAGCGACAAATTTGATTTTTGGAAAAATTCAAAATATCATAAAATCAAAACTTATTGATGGATTTGGCCCAAATGCAATACCAACTAACTTTGGGTACGTATCTCTTTGTCAAGAACTATTTAGACGAGTATCTCAAAATTTGCGATCGCTAGAGTGATAGCGCCCTTTTTTTGGGAATTTGAAAACGACATAAAATCTGAGTCGCAGCTTCAATCATTTCAAAAATTATAGTCAAAGAAGTGATTACGGAACTGCACATGTCTGCAAAATTTGGGGGCTGTAGCTCAAACCGTTCTCGAGTTATGCAAGTTTGAATTTTGGGAGGCCATTACACACACACACACACACACACATACATCCGGACATTTTCTCCAAATGTTTTCTCGACGTTTTGGAACATTCTGAACATGGTGACATGAAGATCTCGAAAAAAAAATTTCCCACCGTCACAAAGCTTCCTTTATGAGGAAGCAAAACAATGTTAAAAATAAATAAATCAATTTTGAAAAAATTATTTTGTATTCTCCATCAGTGCTGTAATTTGTAAAAAAAATCAGAACGATTAGTCTATCCTAACCATCAAAAAACAAAATCGCGAAAATCTGCTATTTTTCAGGAGATCACACTAGGATGATCCCTAAAATCAGAAACAAAAATTCCCCATCCCACTTCTACTGACAAATACAATTGCCTTATCAAATTTTTTTCCACGAATTAGGGACCATACAAGCCAACAAAGGATCGGTAGGTAGCAGACCCGGTCGGCAGCAGGACATCTGCCGCTCGGCGCGGTCATTGGCTTGAAACCGTTTGCAAACATAATCTGCATAGATACCATTGATACGTATGGTACATATTCTTGTTTATATTTTTTATATATTTTCCCCCAGTTGGGGCGATATTGGACTGCGGTATCGTCAAACGATCACAACAGATGTGTTATCTCCAGCCAATGGCGACAGACTTTCGATCTTTTGCTCGAATAGAAAATTTGTTCAAATGGTTAACACATGTGTACACTAGGGTGGGTCAAAAAAATCGACTATTTTTTTTTTAACTTCTTTACCCGATAAGTAGGTTTCTAGACACCTTTAGATAATTCACAGCAAATTTGAGCTTTTTATTTAAATGTTAAGATCCTCCGCCACGCAATTTTTCATTTTTTTTGCAGTATCAGAAGAAAAAATTCATATCGCTCTATCAACTGGTATTTTGAAATAGCCCTCCTTCTATACTCGTAGAAAATTGTCCGCTCTACAAAAAAGATCTCTTACAATTTTTTCGCAGACCTCACTGTTTTGAAGATATTTACGGTTCAAGTTTGATCATTTTTAGACAAATTACTGTTTTTCTTATGAATTTTGTAACTCGTTAACAAAAAATCATTTTGGAAGGCGCAATGCTTAGTTTTGTAGAATGTGCGCTGCTCTACAAAAATGGTCTCTTATGAATATTCGATTGAATTAAGCGTTTCAAAGATATTCATCGTCGAACTTCAATGCACGCCGATTTTAACAGTTTTTGATTAATAATTCGGAAAATTTTAATTTAATTTATGAGTTTTAGGGAAATTCATACAAATTTGAGTATCGATCGTAAGATTAACTATTATAGAAGTTCCTTGTTCGAAAATTTATTTGAAACTTTTGTTCTGATAATATTTTTATAAATTATATCTCTAATAATTTAAAATGACGATCGTGATGTTATTTTATTTTAAAGCGTGTGTTCAGAACGTATTTCAAACCTTTTTTCTACATAGTATACATAGAATTTTTCGTTCTAGGGGATTTTTGCTTTGAATTCCATTAGAATCTGATTAGGATCTAATGGAATTCAAAGCAAAAATCCCCTAGAACAAAAAATTCTATGTATACTATGTAGAAAAAAGTTTTGAAATACGTTCTGAACACACGCTTTAAAATAAAATAACATCTGGGTAACAGATGGGTAACAACAGGTAATAACAGATGGGTAACAAACGCGCAACGTTGCCATGTCTAATGGATCACGACCAACTCCTGATATAAACTGCATTTCCCGATGTTTATTTGCTTATTATTATCATCACAGTGTCCTGATCTCTACTGTCAAGTGCCCAAAACGTTCTCCGAATATTCAACTTGCAGCTTAAGTGTTTTTATTAAAATCTGACGAGGACTTTTTATATTATATCACATTGAGCGTGATTCTCCATAATGCTCCATGTTAAACGTGTGAAAATAAAAGTGTTGATATCTTTTTTATCGTGCTCCAGAAAGCCATAAAAACTTAACTGAACCTTTTTCTTACCGATACCGATAAGTATGCCAAGTTCCATGAAAATCTGACGAGGAACTCTCTTATGGAGAGTACTACCTTAATACCAACCGATGTCATATGAATAATTTTTCTTCGATTCATTCAACTTATGTAGCACGTACTATGTTTAATGATGCTATTCGACGGTCTCCATGTTTGCCTTTTTCTTCATCTATTGATAAATTTCCCGCGTCCTCAATGATGAAAAACAAAAATTAAACATTGAAAAATGTTAACAGTTCGTTGACTGTTATTGAATCGTTATTTTGGTCGTCTTCACTTTAACGTTTTAATCATTTATCACAATGTGAATTACAAAATTTATAGCGATTTCTAAATAGAAACGATTACTTTATTGACGTGAAATATGTAACCGAGGCGTATCCCTTGACCTTCAAAGAGGGCCTTCGGCTTATCGCTCCACGACGAATAGAATCTGATGTGTCGACTTGAGAAATTCGGTGCCAACTCTTTATTTGACCAAATGTTTTCTGATTGCCGAAAAAAAACAGGTGATTAATACAACGATTTAGTGGGAACTACAATAGTCGAATCTTTTAAAATTCTTCGGGGTTTCTCGCAACAACAAGTACACTTTGAATCAATTTTCGATGGTAACGAAACGGCTCGTGTTCCAACGTATAACAAAAGGCAAATTTACATGTCTCTTATCACAATTATTCACTAGTTTTCATATCGCCATTCCATTTCCAATGAAAACTGGGCAAATAGCTATCCCCTAGTTGGGTATAAAACGACTGAGGCAAACGTTGTCATGTCATATCGCTCCGGAAATCGTTAACAGAACAGTCGTCCGTCCGACAATTTCGTTCACTACTTCGTCGTCTACGAGACTCGTCTCGCACCGATCGAGAACCCTGACTGTGAGTAAATCCTAACGAGTCAACCAACGGTCTAGTTTTTTCACGACACTTATATGCATGCGCAGTCGTCGTTTCGTTTATTTTATTTTCGATTCGAGTTTTCAAAATTTGTCAACGCAGCGTAGGACAACTCTTAAGTACTTCATTTTTTTCGTTTATCAATAAGCAAAATAGTGATACCAATAATTTGTCAACTTCCTGTTAACTTCGATAACATATGGACAAAGTTGTTAAGACAAACAATAAACCTGAAAATTCCGCGAATTGGACATTTTTTTCAAAACGTACCGTAGTTTTTCAAGAATTGGAACTGTTTAAAAAATTCCAACGGGATTTAAGAGAATTATAGTTACACTTGGAGAGCATAAAAGCAACTTTTTCATTTCTCGATTAAGAAAAAACATAATTATTTATTTATCAGCGATACCCCAGCCGATCTTCTTTATCGTACACAGTACACCCAGGGGGTCACACTTTGAGCTATTATGAGGTCGGAATATTATACCGGCCACTACGTGGCGCTGGCATGACTGCGCTCGACAGGGTCCAACGCGATTGGTTAGTTGGTGTACAGTCCAACTTCCAAATAACAGACCAAAAGCCCCGAACGGGAAGAGTTTTTTTCGGAAATCGCATACCCCCACCAGGCGCGCGCTCCGCGCTCGCTACCTCTGTCTGTCTCTCTCACTCTTTTCCGCATGCGATTTTCTCAACAAAAGACTCGCGCGAACGAGATTCAGCTTATTGTTTGAGCTCGGAGTTCGAGTCGGAGTGGGGGAAGCGCTCGAGTGAGAAACTGGGGAAAGTCTGTTATAGCCGAGTTTGTTATTGGGAAGTCGGACTGTAATTATAATAATCACAATAGTAAAGCACATGAAGTCAAATCGGGCACTGAACAGCCAGCGCCGCTAGTGGATTTACCCCGATAAAATTAGCATTTTTTTTAAAATTAATTTGATCATGCAATTTTTTGACGCAATTAGGTTCTCGCTGAAAATGGCAAGAACAAAATTTATAGAGAATTGAATTCTCTATCTTTTTTATCCAAACAATTTTTGTGTAAAACAATCATTTATTGTTAATAATTAGCAAAAAGTGTGAAAAAGTAGGACATTGGCAAAGTTTTTTCAACGTTCGAACCATTTTTATTAAAAATAAGTGACACATTCAAATGGCAAGTTATAGGGGACAAAATTGTCTAAAACTTTTGTACGAACAATTTTTTTATAGGACGAATAGTACACGTCTAGGAACGCAGTCAACACAGAGGATAGCGGAAGCGACTCAACTCATTTCCCTAATCCGCTGTGTCAACCGTGGTCAACACAGCGGATAGTACACGTTTGGGAACGCAGTCAACACAGAGGATAGCGGAAGCGACTCAACTCATTTCCCTAATCCGCTGTGTTGACCGTGGTCCCAGGCGGGTACTATTCGTCCTACAAAAAAATCGTTCCTACAAAAGTTGTAGAGAATTTTGTCCTCTATAACTTTGCCATTTTAATGTATCACTTGTTTTCAATAAAAATAGTTCAAAAGTTGAAAAAACTGTGCGAATGTCCTAATTTTTTACACTTTTTGCTAATTATTAACAATAAATAATTATTTTACACAAAATTGAAGGTATACGCCGACGCAAATTTTGGTCTAAAACCGTACATTCATATTGTACTCCATCATTAGAACCTAACTGCGTCAAAAAATTGCATGATCAAATTAATTTTTTCAAATCGTCAATTTTGAGCTAAAGTTATCGGGAAAATTAGTTTAAGCGGTGTCGAAACGCGACGGACTTTTCTATACGTGGAATATGCTGTGTGACCCCCTTGAGGACACCCAAGGCGCTAGTTCCGTCACTAACCGACCGGGGACGACAGCCGAACACTCGAAGCAAATTACGGTTAGGGTCCGGGACCGGGTATGAATCTGGCTGAGCTAGGGCCGTACTTTGAGTTTTGAGTAGGGTTACGATAACTCCAACAACCTATTCGAGGGTTAAAATAGTATATTGTGTATCAAGGACGTGAAGAAGGTGAAAAAATCACCTTTCGTCCGTGATGCACACAATACTTTGTGTCACCATCCCTTCCCCCTTTAAAAACGCTCCTTTCATCATGCGTGTGAAGCTCTGGACTGCAATAGGTCACTTTACGTCCGCTTCGCAGGCATAAAATTACGCGTTTTCAAGGGGGTTCAGATAAAAATGAATTTGTTGACATCCGTCGCATGTATGTCACCTTCACAATGGCATTGATCATCGTTCCGTTAATCCGGTCTCTTTCATTCACAGTTCCGGACGGCTCGCTACCCATGAAAATCGCCAAAACGACGATGCTCGCTAAAATTTTCCTGATTTCCATTATCATACCGGGAAATTTGTTCGCCGCTGTCGAAGAACCGTTTAATCGCGCATACCAGACAGCTTCGACCAATCGATTATCCGCAAATTCGAAAAACCGCATTCACGTTGGTATTTCGGAACCATTGCCGCGTTTGGAACGTCGAAAAAGATCGTCGCCGAAATATTCGAAACCTCCATGGTCAATAGAAGAAAGATTATTTAAATTGTGTCATTCGGGTCGTCATCAAGACACGATAAATGATCTGAGATACGACTATCAAGACGGCTGGTCGTTGTTCGATTGCGTCTCGGATCCTCAAGATGTAACGACGAATGGAAATAATCTCATCATCAATTTACGCGGCTTCCATAAGATAAATAACGGTTGGTATCGTCTCTCAGATAACATTACAAGGTTAACCAGATTATCGGAATTTGTATTTCGGCGAGTTGAGAATAGTTATGTACTTCATGGTCTTGTAAATGAACTTCCAAGGTTCATAAAAAAGGTTTCTTTCACAAATATGCAAATTCCACCTTTGAAAAAAGGAATGATGCGTAACAATCATACGTTGAGTTTGACGATAAGTGATCCGTCAAGTTTGTCTGACATTGCCGAGGGTGCTATAGATATGCCATTTCTCGAAAAATTAAATATCCTAAATCATTTCATAACCGATACGAAATTCATACCGTCATTGCCGGAAAATTTGAAATCCTTGGATTTGTCAAGTGGTCTGATAAAAAAATTATCAATTGGAATTTTTCAAAATCTCGTAAATTTGAAATCGCTTTCGATAAAATTGAACATGATTGAGATTATCGATCCAGGTGCTTTTTTAAATCTTGAAAGATTGACGTATCTAACGCTGGAAAGCAATGAAATAACAAGTCTTGAAATCGGTGTTTTCATCTGGCTTGATTCTTTGAGACACGTCGATCTCCGAAACAATAAAATCAAAACTATTGCCGAGGAAACATTTGTTCTGCCGAAATTGGAATTGCTCGATCTTACATCATGTACGGATCTCAGTATCATCGAGATAGGAGCTATTAAAGCTCCCGTTCATGATCGGTGTTGGGTTCAAATTAATCTGAGTCAGTTGTGTGGACACCAATCTTGCCCAAAACGGAATTGTAGAGAATATGCAAGTAATAACACTGAGATCGAAATCCATCTTTAAAGGTAGTACCTTCACAGAAGAGAATTAAGAAATGGTTAAAATTTGACATATACACCCCCGGCAGAAAGTTTGGGTACACCTCACGAAATTCCGAGCCGCACAAAAAGTTCGATAACTCAGTGAAAAATGAAGATAATCGAATTTCCAAGGCGGCATTTCAAAACGGACATATCAGGCTTGATTTTGCTTCTTTGGAAAAATTTTTGCGATTTTTTTTTAGCTCGGTACACCGGTTTGAAAATGGCCATTTTTTGACTTTTTTTCGGCTGTGTTCAACCGGTTCCAGGGCTTCTAGAAATTTTTTTCGTTCATTTTGGTTAGGATATCCTTCAAACGGCAACCAATAGCTTTAATTTCATGTTTTAGAAAACTTGGTGCGATTTTTTTTGAGGGAGTTATGATTGGTTTCACCTAAAAACGACCATTTTTAAAAAAGGCAGTGCAACTAAAAAACTTTGAGGTTGAAATAAAATTGCCAAGAGGGAAAAAAGTTGCGGACAATCATGTTGAATCGACTGGAATTTCTTCAAAATTTTCCTTCGAAATTTTTTTTTTCACCATTTTGGGTCGAGCCTCTAATAATTTAAGCGGCTCAAACTCGTAGAATATTGAGTTCGGGCTCAATTATCACGGGAAAAAATCTTCTTAGTTAAACATTTTGAGCTTTTTATAATGTTTTCAAAATTTTGTTGAGACATTTTTTCTTGGTCGAAATTTTTTTGACCAAAAAAAAAGTCTCAAAAAAATGTTGAAAACATTATAAAAAGCTCAAAATGTTTAACTAAGAAGATTTTTTCCCGTGATAATTGAGCCCGAACTCAATATTCTACGAGTTTGAGCCGCTTAAATTATTAGAGGCTCGACCCAAAATGGTGAAAAAAAAAATTTCGAAGGAAAATTTTGAAAAAATTCCAGTCGATTCAACATGATTGTCCGCAACTTTTTTCCCTCTTGGCAATTTTATTTCAACCTCAAAGTTTTTTAGTTGCACTGCCTTTTTTAAAAATGGTCGTTTTTAGGTGAAACCAATCATAACTCCCTCAAAAAAAATCGCACGAAGTTTTCTAAAACATGAAATTAAAGCTATTGGTTGCCGTTTGAAGGATATCCTAACCAAAATGGACGAAAAAAATTTCTAGAAGCCCTGGAACCGGTTGAACACAGCCGAAAAAAAGTCAAAAAATGGCCATTTTCAAACCGGTGTACCGAGCTAAAAAAAATCGCAAAAATTTTTCCAAAGAAGCAAAATCAAGCCTGATATGTCCGTTTTGAAATGCCGCTTTGGAAATTCGATTATCTTCATTTTTCACTGAGTTATCGAACTTTTTGTGCGGCTCGGAATTTCGTGAGGCGTATCCAAACTTTCTGCCGGGGGTGTATGTTATTTAATACATTATCCAAACATCTGTGCAATTTGAATAAGTTTGACACCCCAAACCTGAGATACTTACACTTCAAGTTGGCTCGGTTTACACGTAACAAATGCGTTATGATGGGCAAACAGCATTATTAATTCTAACGTCAAAACTAAAATTAGGAAATTCATAAAAAACGAAGATAAGCTAGAGTCAGATATCACGAATAATGTTTTAAAAAAATGACAATGATTCACCATCTGGTTTCCAAGATATAACCATGAGAAGCCCTTACAATTTTGGTCGTATTGCATATATCCTGCTCGGCCTGCTAGCAAACGAGTGCGCGGAGGGGGAATGGATCAGCGATCTGGCAATAGTGTGCATGGCCAGGCGCTTCGTTGGAACCTATGATTTTGGACCAAAACAAATGGCATTTGAATATATTGGTGGAAAGAATATTAAAGCATACTTTTCATTACAAATGTATTGTCAATTCACAATTCTTTCCAATGGAAGAACTTTTCGAGACATACAGCATCGAAGGTTTTTTCCAAGCTCTTGCAGCTGGACGATACGACTTCCAGCGCACTAGATAACCTCTAAGTTTTCCTCGTCAATTTCTTCATCATGTTTGTATCGTGCTATTAGGGAAACCGCTACGGCTTTTATTTTCTTCGCAAGTTAAAAGTTAAGGGGTTGGTAACGAAGAAAGCAAAAAAGAAAGTAGAGGAGTAAATGGAAGGAATGGATGATTTGGCAATAAATGGGAGAAATCAAAAATACGTTGGGTGGGGCAAATACAAAAAGGGATATGTGAATATTTCAGGGAAATAGAGAAAGTGTACAAAAATATGAATAAGGTGAAAGGGGGAAGGAAAAAGAGATGGAGCAGAGAAATAAATGTCGTAAAATTAAACAATGTTAGATAGTACGCACGTGCAAGAAGATGTGGTGTGGCAATTAAGTGAAGGAACATATAAACGAAAAGTTATTGTTTTGTAAAACAAAGTTTTCAAAGTTGTGCAAATAAAACTCTATTTGATTGATTGATACTTATCTTTTCTCTATCCTGTTATGTTTCCTTGTGCAATGTTGATATTCGTGTTAAATATTATATCGCCAAAAATAACACAATACGTTAGTTACAAGATCTACAAGAATACGTTTCCTCGTATTCTTCTACTTTCATCGATGAAGTTCCGGTGTCCGTATTAAGGGCGGGGTAAGGTATTCCATTTTTTTGTATTTTTTTTATTTCTTCAACTGAATGCATAATATCTCAAGAATGTTGTGTCAAAATTTCGAGTCGATTCGAGCAAAATTGACGATGCTATGAGTATTTGAGTTTCCGTTTCTCCGGGCCGGATTTTTGCGAATGGCAGAAAGCTGCAGCTGTAGATACTCTAGAATCATTTAAACACAGCTACACAGCCCTTCCTACTGACGTTCTGGAAGCCATTAAGCCTATTTATGAGAACTTGAGCAGGGACGCACTTTTGCAGTCTTGGAGGTTTCAGGCAAAATAATAATGAGAGTCTCAATCAGCTTATTCGAAAAATCTCTCCAAAGTCAGTTGCAGCTCTGAGATTGTTGAAATCGCAGCTAATTCTAGCTGCATGTACTTTCAACGAAAGCTCCATTGCTTTATTAGCCTTTATGCAAGAGATGAACGTCGGGTGCAGGGCCAAGTTCTCACGAATGGGCGCAACAAGTTGACACGTTGCGAATTACTAGAGCAGAGGAGCATGCAGCGCACGACAGTAAAGAAGAAAGAGTTTTGCGTAGACAAATGCAAAAAGATGCTCTAGATCATGTTGATGGGAGCTTTTTGCTCTACGAACCTGGCATCGACGACTCTGTGTGAGTATAAGAAAACTATCGAGTTTTATCTGGAATTTTTCAGTGCGCCGAACTTCAAAGCGTTTTCCTCAAATTTGACATTCTTAAGGCCCGTGTTCACGATAACGCAAAATCTACTGGTCCAATCGGTTTGCAATTTTGCAAACTACTTTTTCACATAATTCATCAGCCATTGTCGAGAGCTTTTTTTTAATAGTTATTAATCCCAACAAAAAGCCCAACGGGTAAAAAATTGAGACAAGTACATTTATGCGAGCGCGCTCCAACAAAAAGGTGTGAGATCAACTGGAAACATTGAACGCATGTATTCGCATCAAGTACATATTGCTTTGAAAGATGATTTTTAAATTTACAAATTCCAATTTTTTTGAAAATCACAGCAGTACTTGGCGAGTTAATATGTTACAGCTACTTATTCAATGGTAGAAGATGTAACTTTACTTCGTAAAAATAGACAAACTATACCTATCTTCACATTATTATTGAATAATTAAATATCTGTCTTGACTTTGAAAAAAACTCGCCAAGTACTGCTGTGATTAAAAAAAGGAGCGCGCTCACGTAAATGTACTTGTCTCAATTTTTTACCCATTCGGCTTTGTGTTGGGATTTAACTACTTTTTGCAAAGATAATATATAAACTTGTTAAAAACGTTTCATCTTACTTTCCCCCACAAACGAATACGTTTCGAATAATCCGTTATCAGTTTCATATATCATACGTGGTTTTTGATTAATTCTTCAAAAACACCGCGAACTGTCATCTTCGATCGTTTTTATTTCGGAGCTTGTTCTCTATCTGTATCGCTCTCATGTCAGCTGATCTCGTTAGGCAGGCTGGCCTGTTCTCAGTAATTGTAAACTGTGAAGACTGCGATGACCGCGATATGTCAGCGAATAAACGCGTCTGATCTGCCAAGCTATGACTACTGAAAAGTGTGCGACAGCTCTGAAAACGATTTTGGCGAAAAACGTCGGAAACATGATTTTAATCATGAAAATAATTCGATATCTCCCGCATAACAGCACTGGTGTTTGTCCTAATCGAAATATAAAAAAATAACGCATCTAGCTGCAATTATACATTTATGGATAGCGCGGTCTATCTATAAAAATATTCTAAAGTGGGGTTACAGTTAGCTCGGTTCACAAAATAAGAGAGTGCAGTCGCGTCTCGAGAGAAGGCCGGTAAGGTAGATAACTGAATAGGTAAATGTATTTGTCTCGAGACGCTACCGCGTCTCTTGATTTTACAGCAAGAAATTAGCTGATTTTTATAGACAAAATCGTTTTTTTTGCTTCAAAGTGCTACGAAGAAATAAAAAATCAGAAAAAAATCCCTCCTGATTACCTCGAGAAACATTCCCTTAAACGAATGCATTTAGATTTTTTTGTTTCAGATGATTCCTTTGTAAGTTATGATGAACACCGCAAAGCAACTTTTTTTCGGGGCGCCTCCGGAGATTCACTCTCCCCCGCTTAATTTTCAATATTTTAGAATGATAATTCAGGAAAATATTGTTTAAATGTTGTATTATTATATGGTAATTGATTGAATAAATGCACACTATTTGTATCGCCAGAGGAAAATCTTAAAAACATGCTTCTTTTTCACCGAATTAACCTCCCCCACCCTTAAGGGGACATATATGGAGGAAATCGATAATTCTTTTTTTTTTGCATTTTCGGATAGAAGAACTATTCAAAAGTATTTTCTGAAAACCTCATTAAGGAATTCCAAAAATTTGCGGAGTTATAGCTGATTACGTCACACTTCTTCCGCCGAGCCGCGGCTGTCGTATTTTCTACTTTTTAACTCCCGACTGAAAAAAAGGAGTTAAGTATGTGTTTCGTCGTGCCGACGTGACTCAGCGTTTTTGGCTGTCTCATCAGTGTGCCCAAACGGCTAATCTTCATCGAACAGATTTTTGCACATTGGTTCTGTGGGTCCCACAGATGGTTCATGGATGATAATATTCATGATCGGACGTGAACTCGTACAAATATCAAATGTTAAAAAAATACTTTGACTTTCAAATTTTACATATCGCAATTCACCACAGTACGGCTAAAGCGAGCCCGCTGATAGGCTGAGCAACACTCGCATCGTTCGTAACCTGACTTCATTCCGATGCTGGGTCGTCCGCTCGGCCATGTCAAGCAGACGATCAGAGCTACGTTCTGGAACCATACTCGAGTAAACTTTAGTCAACTCGTGCCGTTATATTGATGATACTATGGTTTTGCTCTTTCTCTCGTCGAGTCGGTAAACGAAGAAAAAAATCAAAGCTAACATTTCGGACATTCATCGCGCGGTATGTATTGCTCATGTTTTACTTCGTACTGGACATTTTTTTGTGATATTTTTCTATTATTGGGCGATTCTTTTTCCTGCGATTTTTTGTTGTTTGTTTTGTATTATTCGACAGGTAAGCGGGTGAGCATAACCTCAAAAATATTAATGTAAAAAAAACAACAAAAATTGAATCGTAGTAAAAAATAGAAATTTAAAATAATGTAAAAAGTATATTGAATAGTAGTAAATAGAAATACATTCATGTCTGTTGTGCTATGAGTAGATTTGCCGCTATGTGCAAGTAGCGACTGGAACCAGCTCGCAATCCTATACTGCTGCGACTACTTTGCTTTCCATCCTTCCTCGACGCTATTTTTTCAGTTTCCCACTTTCTGCTTTTCTATCCATTCGTCAGCGATGTCAATTCTTTAATCCATGCTTTGTCAAGGCTCTGTCAAAGCTGCGCTTGAACATTATTGAAAATGGAAAGCGCTGACGTTCAGTTATGGCTTCATTAAGCCGCACTCTTATATTATCGGAATGCGCTGAGATTTGGTCAAGGCTCCATGAAGCCGCGCTGAAAATCTCTATGTTACGCTGACATTTTGTCAAGGCTTTTTTCACATGGCCAAAACAATACTCAGCTGTGGCTAAACAGATCCAACATCTGCCGACGCTGGTTAAGACTTGTTGAAGCCTTATCATATCAAATTTATTTATACAGCAACAGTGAATAGAAATTGATCAATTGAGGAACAATTTTAGAAGACGGTTATAGAATAAAATGATTAAATTCCTTTTGAATGGCAATTCAAAAGACTTCTTTATAATTCTTATAATGAAACCGAAATAAAAGTCTTCTGATCATAAAAAAAACAATCGATTCAATCCGATAATTCATTAATACATTTTTTGAAAATAGAATATGCTCGACTTAAACGGTCCCGGGCGTTTGTGAACTGGAATGAAATAATATGATATTATCTTTAGAAAGTATGGAATAAAAAGTAAACTAGTAGTGCCCATGGTTAGTAATGTCCATGGTTAGTAGTGCCCATGGTTAGTAGTGCCTATGGCTGGTAATGCCCATAGCTATTCATGTTTATTTTGTGTGTGACCATTTACGGGCCGCACAAGTAACTTCCCGATTCGCGAGTCTAAATATATTCGAGTTCCTTCAAATTTGGGGAGATGAGCATTTTTTGAAGTCCCATAACTTTTTTTCGTTCCGACTAAGGATGAAAATTCGTTCACTACAAACTTTTGCACACCTAAACCTTTAAGAATGACGAAAGAAAAAATTATTTTTCCCAAGTGGAGTGCCAGAATTTTTGTCCCCAAATTCCATGCCTCATTTACGGTAACGAAAAAAAAAAAAAAAAAAAAAAAAAAACAACAACAACAACAACAACAACAACAACAATACCATATTTATATTATTGCCACTCAGTAGCCACTTGCAAATTGCTACCCTCCAGTGTAAATTCCGTTCTTAAATTATGATTTTTGCTAAAAAACTAAAAAACTACTTGACCGATCTGGACCAAAATCTAATCAGCTCTAAGTTCCGGTGAGACACATCGATTGCATCATCGATCATCCCGATCGCTTCATTAGTTTTGGAGAAAACGTTAACGAAAAATTGATCACGTACGTACGTACGTACATACGCACACACACACAAACATTTTGCTCAAAATAGGCTCAACTGAACCCAATGACCTCGAAACGTGAAGATCTGCAAAAAAAACGATTTTCGATTTTCGGGGTCATCACAATAACTTCCCTATAATCGGGAAGTTAATAAAAAAATTTTTTTATACTTCCGACTGAAAAAAATATAATATGAAAAGTATTTTATAAAAAAAAAGATATGCAATAAATAAAAATTCAGACAGGAAGAAATAAAATAAAATTTAATAAATGATAAAAACTTCCGACTGAAAAAAATATAATATGAAAAGTATATTGTAAAAAAATATGTATATTCAATGAATGAAAATTTAAAGGGGATGGAATAATTCAAGATATCATTCTAGTTTATTCATTGTTTGAATTATGATCCGGCATTTCGGTGAATTCAACATTTTGAATTAGATTAATATCCTTAGTGCCCTATATCCAGTCGAGAGACGTCCTCTCCCGCATCGTCAACATGTGTGTTCGATATCATCTTTCTGATCACTCAATGTCCAATATCTATACTTAATATCATGTTTCTGTGCAATCAATGGTGTCTCCTGCGACGAAAATATTTTTTTACAATATACGTTTCATATCATATTTTTTTTAGTCGGGAGTTTTAAAAAATGTTAAATTTAATTTTGTTGATAAATAAATGAAATCCAGCCTCTTTTTCATAAAACCTGTATTATTACTCATGTGCGAAATATTATGAGCTTTCATTCAAAAAAAGAAAAGTTTTAATCGGTTCGAAATTGTAGTTTACAACTCATTTTATCCACATGCGTGTTTCTCGATGCCCTTAGGAGCGAAAACTTTGCCGAAACTGTAAACGCGTTGATCTCGAAATTATATTTTAAAATCGGTAGTCAAGATATATTCGAGGTCCAATTGACCGATTTTGCTCAAGTTTGGAGGACTTCTCTAAAAAGCATTCTCTCGAGAGTAAGGAAAGCTTTATTGAAAAAAAATGTTCTTATTAAATTTATAAAAAAACTAACGAAAGAGGTTAAAAAAAACGTTCAAATACCTGCCATTCGCCAAAAAAAGCAAAAAATCATTTTCTGAAGAAATTGTCGATATATTCATTCGTTTAGTCAGAAAAAATTATTCAATTTTGGGGCCAACACGCTGTATGTATCCGCTTAATGGGGAAACAAAAAACACGAAAAATGTAAAAAATCTGTGGACTGTCGTTAAGGAGACTAGAGAGCGAGAATAGGCCAAAAATGCGATGAATTTTGAATGGCATCTGTGAAAAAACGAAACAACGTACATACATTTTCTTTCTTGCAATGTTTTCATTGACATTTCGGCTATCAAATTCACAGGTCGCAACTTTAGAAATATAAATACTCAAGGGAGATACGGGCTGATAAAGATGGCGACGCGTCTCACGCATTGCTTCCGTTTAACCACGATTCTGGGTGGCCGATTCAAGTTTTGGCGAATTTTCAATAATACCAATAATAGAATAGCAATAATACCAAATTAATTTTTTTGCATAGAGTTCGGTCCCCTTTGTAGAGAACATTGATAGCTTTATTCCGAAAAAAAAGCAAGGTGATATCTTTAACCGTTCTTGAGTTATCGTGGTTAAGCTAGCGCAAAATGCGGTTTCGGGTAAAAGCGTTTGAAGTTCTGGCGCCGCTACGGACTACCTGCTTGGCTGGCCTTGGGGCGCCACCCGTGTACGGAGTGTTTTTTCGATCCTGAGCTCAATTTTGCGAATTTTTTAGTCTGCTTTGCACCAAAATATTCGGAAGAGATTGCAGTAACAGAATACGAAAAAAAAACGAAAAAATTCGAAGTTTCTCGCTGCCTAGTCCCCTTAGACTGTTATTTTCGTCGTCTTTGCTTCAACACCTTTTTAACCTTCATCAACGTGCGAGTAACGAAACTGGTAGGAATTTGGAGAAGAATAAAATGGTTGTGCAATTGTCAGCATATCTCTCGAGCTTCGAAATAGCCTTCGGTTTATCGCTCCAGAACAAATAGAAACTGATGTGTCACCTTGAGAAATTGAGCTCAAGCTCGTGATTCAAAGAAATTTTTTATCAAGACGAATATAAGCGGGGAATTATTCTAATTCGACGATTTTTTAGGCAAAAGATCGCACATGCATGCGTCACAATCGGGCGAATGGAAAATTTTGAGGCGTTTTTCGACTAGCTGGTACAACTGAACAAATATGCAGTCAAATCGTGATATTTGTGTTCCAGTGGATTATTCGAGATATGGACACTATTATTTTTACGATTATTACGTTCTATTTTCGATAGATACCGCACGGTCAATTATCCGAGTTGGGTATAAGAAGCCTTGGGGCTCCCATTGCCATGTCATAAGGCTCTGCAGATTGTTAACAGACCGATCGTCTGTGCGACAGTTTGGTTGCTGCGATTCCACAACGAGACTGGATCCACCTTCGCACTGTCTCAAGACCCGTGGCCGGTGAGTAAGTCCTTACATCAGAACCAACGTCCCGGTTTTCGTTTTTTTTTAATTTTTTTTTTTTTTTAATTATTTTTGTCATCCTCACATGAGAATGACCCAATTCCCGTACCAATTTCAGTGCGCAATGTGCCTGATTCTCGCATTCTAGGAATGATGCGGGAATTTTTGATTCCCGCACTGTATCACCGCCAAATAATGCGGAGATATCTGATTTTCGCATTATTTCATCCACATATCGTTCGTCTTTGCGGTTGCCTAGATAAAAAACAAACAACAGCGGCTTTTGTCAATCTCGTTGAAGACCTGTCATTAGCGTCCAGTCACGCCTTGATCTGGTGCCGTTTATTATGAGATTGTATTATAAGGTTATATCGGTTGTAAACAAATCGATATTTACAGAGATGTCAATAATATATATTTTCAAATTATTAAATCATTTTAATTTTTTTTTCTTTGGGGGGACTCCGCCCCCCAAACCCCCCTGAGGTGCGACAGATCGGGAGCTTCACGTCATTCTCATGTGAGGAAAAAATGGTATGTGTTGCACGGGCGCGATAAGTGACTCCCTTATGCATGTGAGACCTGCACTCGGCTTGACACAGATGATGCTGAGGCGATGGTTCCCGATGTCTCGTCTCCGGGTAGCTCGACTCGCCTTCGGCTCGTCTTCGCATATCCGTCGACTCGACATCGGCAACCATCGCCTCAGCATCATCTGCGCCTGCGCCTCGTGCTCACCTCACATGCATGCGGGAATCACCTCCATCGCACCCTTGCAACACAATATACTATCATCTCACACTCGTTTGCTTACGGCATCGTCGTTTTGTTTCATTTTATTTTTAATTCGAGTTTTTTTTTTCAATTTACAAGCGCTGTGTTCATGAAGAATAGAGTTGAGGAGTACAAACGACTGTGAAAATTGCAGTTGAAATCTGTTTGCCGAAACTAATTTTGTAGAGAACCGAAGTGAATCCCGAGTCGAAATTTTTACCCTCCTTCCGCCCTCCGTCACTGCCAAATCCTTTGATCTTGCGAATGCCGACACCGGTTCTACTCTGCGCCCAGCCTACCGCTATCCTACTTGCGGATTGAAACATCGCTTTCGACGTTTTATACACCCTCCGCGACTCCGTCTACACTCACCGAGACTGCGGTACACTCTCCGTCACTCTGCACCAGCCTCCCACAATCTAACTCGCCCTATTCATATACCCTCCGACAATCTGCTACACAGTGATGGGCAAATTTGTCCTCTCGGAGTACGGGAGTACGGAGTACAAATGTACTCCGTACTTGGAAAGACCGGGAGTACGGAGTACAAATGTACTCCGGACGTGGCAAGCGTGGGAGTACGGAGTACACATGCACTCCGTACTCCGGGAGTCCGGAGTACACATGCACTCCGTACTACGGGAGTCCGGAGTACGGAATACATTTGGACTCCGGACTTGGCAAGCGTGGGAGTACGGAGTACAAATGTACTCCGGACTTCGTAAGCGTTAAAGTACGGAGTACGAATGTATTCCGTACTCCGGGAGTCCGAAGTACGGAGTCCAAATGTCTTCCGTACTCCGGGAGTCCGGAGTACGGAGTCCAAATGTATTCCGTACTCCGGGAGTCCGGAGTCCAAATGTATTCCGTACTCCGTACTCCAACGAATGTACGGAGTACAGAGTATATTTTTCCAAAAAAATTAATTGTTTCTACATTTTTATTTTTATTTTTTTTTAACTAGAGTACATTTTTTTGAAAAATAGATTTTTCAGTAAAGTTATAGGATTTTTTTTTTTTTTCTAATAAGAAATACGGAGTACATCGTCATCAATTTGTAATGCATGATCAACCATTTTCTTCTACCCCCCACAGTGGGAGATAGAAGAAAAAAAAATAATTCATATAACTTCACTGAAAAATCAATTTTTCGAAAAAATATACTCTAGTTTAAAAAAAAATCGAAAAAAAAATTGAATAAAAAAAACAAATTTAAATTAAAAAAATTTAAGAAACAATTAATTTTTTTGGAAAAATATACTCTGTACTCCGTACATTCGTTGGAGTACGGAATACATTTGGACTCCGTACTCCGGACTCCCGGAGTACGGAATACATTTGGACTCCGTACTCCGACGCTTACCAAGTCCGGAGTACATTTGTACTCCGTACTCCCGGTCTTTCCAAGTACGGAGTACACCCGTACTCCGTACTCATTTCGTACTCTAAGCACAAATGTACTCCGGGGCTGCCCAACACTGATCCAATTTATAGAATTTACATAAAATATTAATTTACCAAGAACAAAGTTATACGCGCACATTCAATACGCCATACACATTTGTCGTCTATAAAGAGTCGTTTGACTCACAACTCGCTACCAAACATCTTCCCTTTATCCCACCATACCTCTGACGGCTCGATTATTCCAGTGAGTGCGTGAAAAACAAATCCCTGTGACGTCGTCCTAGATGTACCTTATATGGGATTAAAGCAAGGAGAATCTCAATAGTCAGATTGGTGTAGTGGTTAGGGAGATAGGTAGTTATTCGTTAGGTAGGTAGTTCGGGTGGGGGCGAAACTCGGAACGGGCAACGTTCGGAAAGGCCAAAATTCGGAACGCGCAATGCTCGGGACGAAAATGATCGGAACGGTCAAAAGTTGGAATATTATATATAGGTATAGTTGCGTACCTCGTCCGCCGGCTGCGAGACTACATTGCCCGACTTTCGGGCTTTCCCACGCGTAAACTATCGATGTCAGATATATGCCGTCGCGGCCTTTTCTGTAGGAAATTTAATTCTCGACAATATTGTTCATATAAACTTTTGGTCTATATAGCGTTGTTCAGCCAGCGTTTGGACGGAAAGGTAAAAACGTATTGATTTTCTTCAATTTTTTTTATCTTCCTATCCAAACGCTGGCTGAACAACGCTATATAGACCAAAAGTTTACATGAACAATGTTGTAGAGAATTCAATTTCCTGGAAAAAAGTCCGCGACGGCATACATCTAACATTGATGGTTTACGCGTAGGTAAGCTGGAAAGTCGAGCAATGTAGTCACGCGACGAGGTACGCAACTATACCTATATGTAATATTCCAACTTTTGACCGTTCGAATCCCCGCAACTGTATCTTCTCGAAGTGCACATTGAATTTCCGGCCGACTTTTTTTTATTTTTATATCTGTTAAATAATTACACTAATATTACTGTATGACGACTTGTTGCGAAAATATTCATCCTGATATGAATAATTTATTTCCATATTAATTATTCTTCTGTAGGCGCGTCACAGCGGAGACTGTACAGCGGGGTAACGGAGGCTTGGCCGCGGGGTGACGTAGGTTGTAGGTAGGCTAACGGAGGTTGTGGGTAGGCTAACGGAAGTTGTAGGTAGGCTGACCAGACTGCTCGGTGACCTTGCAGCAGCAAGGTCACCGAGTACGTTGGAAATAGTTGCAAATGAAAGCCTCCGTCGAGCCAGCAAATGGCTGAAAGAAAACGGACTGCAGTTGGCAGTGCAAAAGACAGAAGCCGTACTGATAACGGACAAACGGATCTTCGAGCCACCAAACCTGGTCCTGGAAGGACAAGCCATACCATGGAGTAAGGCGGTCAGATATCTTGGAGTTCAGATCGACAGCGGACTCCGGTACGTGCAGCAAGTTATCAAGACTACAGAAAAAGCAGCGATAACAGCAGCCGCCCTAGCAAGGCTGATGCCGAACATCAACGGGCCTCGGGAGGAAAAAAGAAGACTGCTGAACAGCGCAATACACGCACAAATACTGTATGGGGCAGAAATATGGGCAGGAGCAGTAGACAAGGTGGCGGCAAAACGGAGGCTAGCCTCAGTACAACGGAGGAGTGCCTTGAGGGTGATATCTGGGTACAGGACAGTCTCCGAAGGGGCGACCCTGGTGCTAGCGAGCACTCCCCCGATCGACTTGTTAATCCGAGAAAAACAAGAAGTCTACGTGGAACTGTGTCAGCATGGTCGTGGACACGAAAGAGACGAGCAAAGAGAAGCAGTAAAGACGAGAGCACGACATAGGCTCATGGAACGATGGCAATATAGGTGGGACAGCGATGCAGCAGGGCGATGGACCCATCGGTTGATACCCAATATAGTCGCATGGCAGAGCCGAAAGCACGGGCAAATGGGATATCACCTCACACAAGCTCTTACCGGCCATGGATGCTTTAACGCCTACTTGGAGAAGATAGGCAAAACGAATAGTTCGGCGTGCCTCTTATGCGGCGAAGGTCCGGACGACTCACGACACGCAGTGTTTCTATGTTCCGCAACGGAAAGCAGCAGAACCACGATCGAAGAAACCATAGGAGGAACGAAAATAGATGAAAGGAACCTGATAGAGGTCATGCTGTCAAGCGAACACACCTGGGAAGTGGTAAAGGCGTGCATTACGGATATAATGAAAAGGAAGGAGCAAGCAGAGAGAGAAGAGAAAGCGCGGATAACCGCGAGCAGAAACGCGCAGACGGACCCAGTACCGTAGAGTCGGTAAAAAACAGTACGAGCGAACAAGCCAGAGGAACATCGAAGAAGAGCCCAATGTGGCAAAAATCACAACACACAGAGAATGCGAAAGCGGGGCCAGTGTGGAGTGAGGCGAAGGAGGAGGGGTTTTAGTCAGTAAAAATCTGACACTACCCATGAGACCTGGGTGTCTTTTAGAAGATTTCCCCTCCTCCAAAGAAAAAAAAAAAAAAAAAAAAGTAGGCTGACCAAGGCTGGAAGTAGGCTGTGGGTCGCCCTACGCCACTCCGCTTCAATCTAAATGTTCACTTTCTGCCATTTGCGGAGTGTGGGGAGGGTGTAGCTTGCATGCAGTATTACTGAGCGATACCCTCCGTCACCCTAGCCCACTCCGCAGACGAAACGTAGGAATTGGGAATTAACCAGGGTGAGAGGAGGGTGAAAATTTCGACTCGGGAAGTGAGCGATAAGTCGGTAGTGTCCATAGTTGATTGGTCTAGCCCTCATGACGCTAACTTCATCTCCGTGGTTGATTGGTCTAGCCCCCCATGAGGCTAACTTCACCTTGGTCCTCTTCGAAGTTCAGTGGTGCTTAATTTCCAAACTTTTGCGGACGTTTTTTTAGCCTTGCGTTCGTACCTTCATATTTTCAGTCTTTCATGGCTGTGTTGATGCGCTTATGTTGTTTCGTCGTCTATTGCCAGTGAAAGATCGGTTGAATGTGTCTCCAATGAATTTTATAGGGACGGTGACAGTCCGCCTTCCGGCAGTCCTATTTTTCCCAATTCTACTATTTTCAGTCTTACTTTTCCCAATCTCACTCGTCATTGGTTGTTGTTGGTTCATTTATTTGGTGCTGGCTCGGGTAAATGAACCAACCAACCAACCAACGGCGAGTTCGGCCGGGAAAAGTAGGACCGAGAAAAGTAGAACTGTCCGAAGGCAGACTGCCACCATCCCATTTTATAGACAAATGGACATTATAATTTGCAACTTTGTACGTGGATACATATTTTTCGTTAATGTTATTATAAATCTAAAACTTGGGCGGATTGAAGATATTTTCAGTGACGAATTATGGAAACGGAATTTTCCTATCTTCGATAAATTGTCGAAGATGCGTCTAAAATCTTAGCATAACGATAGATGTGAGGATGAAAAAACAAGTTCCCAACTTTGAACGGTTCTTATAATCATCGTTCAAATTTGTTGAAACAATTTCGTTAAAATGACAAATAGTTCGAAGATAGGAGCTTCCGAGAAAATTTCAGATTTTACTAAATTTAGGGCTCAGGGTGGAATTTGAACTTAATACTTATATGAAACATTCTTAAACGCCATTGCAATTACGATATATCATTCGAATTGAAACCTTAGAAATTACGACTGAAAGATCTATCGATCCGCTCAATTATCTTTAAGTTTGAAACAGAGAAGCACCTCTGATTCATAGTTGCGAAAAAAATGTCGTCTGTCACACGACGGTTTGGGACTTGCGAGATCCGAATAGAGTTGACCAAGGCACTCATCCCACTCATTTCTCATTGCAATAATAGAAAATAAATTCCTGAACATTCCACTAAATCGGCCTTTTTCATTCACAGCTGTCCGAAACCATGAAAATCGTCAACACGATAATGCTCCGGAACGTCATCCTGATTTCCGTGATCATCGTGGGAAATTGTTTCGCAGCTGCCACAGAAGACTGCAGCAACGGAACAGATACAAACGTGCGAGATAATGATACAAGCGATCTCCAAAATATCCAAGGCTACGATTTCGTCAACGAATCGTCCGGAGCTACAAATTCGACGTCTAAAAAAAAATTAAAAGCGTGTTTTCGACGTTCAAATCCTCGCACATTGAGCCGTATAATTTACGACGATATCGAACACAGCAACGAGTCATTGGATTGCGGTCCAGGTTACATATGGGGTCCCGAAAGAAGATTGGGATTGAAATTACGTGATGTCGTTGCGGTAGAAAGTGGTTGGTACACCCTGCCGGATAACTATGGAACATTCTTCAACACATCGAGATTCGATTCTTTTTACATCGGTAACAACGATGTTCTTCGTGGTGTCATTCGTGAACTTCCAACGTACATCGATCAGATCAAGTTATGGACGATGAACGTGAGACGTTTGGAAAAAGGAGTTTTGCGTAACAACTTCACAAGAACCCTGGAAATCAGTGAAGCGAAGAATTTGATCGAAATCGCCGAAGGTGCTATCGAAATGCCAATTCTCGAACAATTGATATGTCAATTCACACGTGTCAGAGACACGAAATTCATATCAACGTTGTCGAAACATTTGAAAACTTTGCATTTGCGATCAAACGAATTCACGATAATACGAAATAAAACATTTCAAAATCTTCAAAATTTGACATCCATTCGATTGAAACAAAACAAAATTGAAATTATCGAACGAGGGGCTTTCGATGATCTTGATAATTTGAACGATCTGGATCTGAGTTACAATTGCATAAAAAGTTTGGAGACTGGAATTTTCGTTGGTCTTGAATCGCTCACGAGGGTCGATCTTGAGAATAATAAATTGACGATTATCGAACGGGAAACGTTCGATTTGCCACGATTGGAAATGCTTATACTTTATCACACTCAATTGGAGACCATTGAGGAAGGAGCTATAAAATTTTACGGGAACCACGAGTGTTTGATCGATATCAGTGGTACCCCGTTGTGTTACAAACCTCATTATGATAGTTCCAAAGTGTGCGATAAACAAGAATGTTGGAAATATTCAGCCAATGAAACTGTGAATTCGCGTTCGATCTGATGTAATGTGATAATCGATAACCGGTCTTAGAGATTTATTACGGGACAATTTAAAAATCATACGATCTTTTCAAAATACATTAAGGTAGTATCCCACAAACTGTAAGAGTCAAAGCGAGCCTAAGATATACCATCTCCTGATTGAGATACGTAGTACTTTGATGTGACAACGTCGCGTGTTATGATGTCGATTAGTAAGAGAGAGAGAGAGAAGATGGGAAACAAACGCGCAACGTTGCCATGTCTACTGGATCACGACCAACTCCTGATGTAAACTGCAATTCCCGATGTTTATTTGCTTATTATTATCATCACAATCTCCTGATCTCTACCTTCAAGTGCCCAAAATGTTCTACGGATATTCAACTTACAGCTTGAGTGTTTTCATTGAAATCTGACGAGGACTTTTTGTATTATATCAAATTGAGCGTGATTCTCCATAAGGCTTCATGTTAAACGTGTAAAAATAAAAGTGTTGATATATTTTTTCTCGCGCTCCGGAAAGCCCTAAAAATTTAACTGAACCTTTTTCTTATCAATACCTATAAGTATGCCAAGTTTCATGAAAATCTGACAAGGAACTCTCTTATCGAGGGTATACTACCTTAACTATAATTTTGATAATTCCGACGAGTCGGCGCGGTTTTCAACATCTCCTGACTTTCGAGCTTTCCCACGCATAAATTATCAATATTAAATATATGCCATCGTCGACCTTTTTGATAGGAAATTCAATTTTCTACAAAATTTATTATGTGAAATTTTGGTCTATATAGCGTTGTGTATCCAGCGTTTGGACGGGAAGGTAAGAACAATGAGAAAATTGACTCATTTTTAATTTCACGTCCAAACGCTGGATAAACAACGCTATATAGACCAAAACTTCACGTAAACAATGTTGTAGAAAATTGATTTTTCTATAAATTCAATTCTCCACAACATTAATATAATATTTCATTATATATATATATATATATATATATATATATATATATATATATATATATATATATATATATATATATAATTTCATTATTTATATAATATATAAATTCTTTGACCCATCTGAACTTTGCTTATGCTGAATTTCGAGCCCTACCCAAATACTCTGAATTCCGTGGAAGGACGTAATTTGTCTCACCGTTTGACGATAGCGTTATCATCCAGCAGTCACGAATAATATGTGCTGGCACAGAAACAGACGTACCGCGAAGCCGAACGACAATAATAATTTTTTTTTATGACACGCTGTGCGTAAAATGCGGTATTTGAGCTCACTTCGTTCGCGTCAAACCACATTTCCAAAAAAATTTGTTTGGAAACGAAGAATTCTCACTACATTATATTTGTATCACACATGTAAATATATGATTGATAGCAGATCCGCCATGTTAACCTGTGTTATTAAAAAAAGAAAAAAAATGCATCGAACACACATTCTAGAAAAATTATTTCCATTGTAAAATTCGATGAGAGAATTCAATTTGATGATCGGAACCAATGAAAATTGTTATTTTAATATTTTATTGGAAGAGACCGATATGACGCTTGAAAGACTGATTTACGACGGGCCTCGAGATAACGGGACGGAATTAGATTGCCAATCAGATTCTTCGAAAGCAGAGACACAACTGTAATTGAGATTAAGCATGTTTTTAAGATTTTTTTCTGGCGATACAAATGGTGTAAATTAATTCAATCAATTCCCATATGATGAGACAACCTTTAAACCATATTTTACTAAATTTTCATTTCAAAATATTGAAGATTAAGCGGGTGACAGTGAACCTTCGGAAGCGCCTCGAAAAAAAGTTGCTTTGCGTCGTTCATCATAACTCGCAAAAGAATCATCTGAAACGAAAATATCAAAATGCATTCGTTGAAGGAGATGTTTCTCGAGGTAATCACGATCGGATTTTTTTTTTTTGATTTTCGATTTTTTCGTAGCACTTGGAAGCAAAAAAATCGATTTTCGCTATAAAAACCAACTAATTTCTTTCTGTAAAATTAATAATTATTTCAAAAAGAGCTCTTGACAATACCTGGTGAATTATGAGAAAAAGTAGTGTGCAAAATTTAAAAACGATTGGTCCAGTAGATTTTGCGTTATCGTAAACACGGACGTGAAAAATGTCAAGTTTGAGGAAAACGTTTTAGAGTTTTGCGCACTCATCGCACGGCCCGGAGCAACGGACACTAAAATACTCATAACGTCGTCAATTTTGCTCCAATCGACTTGAAATTTTGACACAATATTCTAGAGATAATATGGATTCAGTTGATTTTTTTTTTTTCTAATTGCGAAAAAAAACATTTCAATACCTTACCCCGTCCTTAAACCCATTTCAATGCGACAGAAAGCCGATGGTATCGCATGTCATGCGTCGTTTTAACGTCGATCACCGAGCCAAAAATTTCATTTGAGCGCATTAGAAGTGAGGAAGTTTTTCGTAGCCTCGTAAAAGAAGTCTCAACTTACATCAAGAGCGTGTCTTACTCGTTCAATGACGGCGAACGCCCGACAAAAGGAACTTTCAGTAACAACCACATGTTGAAGTTGGAGATTTATGACGGCTTGGATTTAATTGAGATTGCGGAGGGTGCTATTGATATACCAATCCTCGAAGAGTTTTTCTTTTCTTGGCGGACTATTAACTTCAAAGATACGAAATTCATAGACACATTAGTGCTTACATTGTTTTAGAGACTGTCGAGAAAAGAGCTACCGTTTCCCACGAGCGTGAATGTTCGATCGACATTGGGTTATGCTTTGTTATGTCGCAACATTACTTATTCTCGTAGATTGTGGTGGAAATGTCGGCTCTTCGAAAGCAATGAAACTGTCGGATCCATCTTTAAAATTATGTAATGATAATAACGAGAACACTGTCAAGATTTATTTATAAAACACAATTAGAACCCTATGATTTTAAAAACACGGCATGTATTTTAACCTTTGATGAATGTTTATGATTATTATTGACGTATGTCAATTATGGTTGTTTGTGACATATTTTATCAATAAATACACCGAAGTGCAATCTTAAAATTTGATATATAATTAAGGGGGTAGATCTATGTAGATTGCCAGAAAAATAGGTGAATTTTGAGAATTATTATCTCAAAAACTACTGGTCCGATTGAATTTAAGTTGGGTTTATTTGAAAGTATATACATTGAGGTATGTTGACGATTTTTTGTTTGAATGTAGAGTGAATGGGAGCGCTGTTATTCTGGCCGGCGTAAAATAACTTTGTCGTCAGCACGGTTTGCGGTTTTCTCTTTTTCTGGCAGTCGGTTGGTCTCAAACAAAAATTTCAAGAAGATTCTTTAAGTGTAACGTCTTGAGCTGTTCGGCACGTAGGATTTTTTCTCACAAAATGGCGCTTGGTTAAAGTTAAAATTCACTTTTAAACCTCAATTTACGACCTTTGTTGATTGATAAAAAAAAATTTTCTAAAAAACCTACGTGCCGAACTTCGTTACCTATCCGTGCATATTGTGTCGAAATTTTGAAGGAATCGGTCAATCCGTTATCTAAAAAAAAGTGGCAACCGACTTTGAAAAAGTTATTTCACGCCGGTCAGAATAACAGCGCTCCCATTCACTATACATTCAAACAAAAATTCGTCGACATACCTCAATGTATAATCTTTCGAATAAAACTGACTTGAATTCAATCGGACGAATCGTTTTTCAGATCGTAATTCACAAATATCACATTTTTCCGGCAATCTACACAAATGTACTCCCTTAATTGAATTTTTCGAATTTTCGCAATGTAAATAATATTTCTAAAATTTCTATTCGATGAATTTTTTTTAATATCACCGGTTAACGTAGCGCATGTAACTATCAATATGCATATACAATACAAATATCATATAATACGATTTTTTCAAATGAATTCGAAATGCTTGCAAGCCAGGTAAGCGACCCGTGTAACGGCAGCAGAGCACATTCGGAAAAATGACTATCACTATATACAGAATTAATGTGCTTTTTATGTGTTAATTTTGTGCCAAGTTGAAAATTTTTGGGTTTTTCTGGTTTTCGCAAAAATCGATTTTCAAAAATGCTCTGCTAGCGTTATATAACGCTAGCAGAGCACTCGCGAATAACAACGCAATCGTGGAATCTATACACATGAGAATTATGTGCTTTTTATGTGCTCTAGGAATTTCGAAGGTTCAACCCCGTATCTTAATTATTTTCCGAGATATCACCCCTAGAAGACCCGAGCCGCCACCCCCACAGACGTTATTTCGACATTTCATTAAAATTGCTGATTTTATCGTGCTCGAATTTTGTGCTTTTTATGTGCTTTCGGAAATACGAAGGTCCAACCCCCTATCTATATTATTTCCCGAGATATCACCCCTAAAACACCCGAGCCGCCACCCTTACAGACGAATTTTCGACATTCCATTAAAATCGCTGATTTTATCGAGCTAGAATTTTGTGCTTATTATGTGCTCTTGAAATTTTCGAAGCTCAACCCCGTATCTTAATGATTTTTCGAGATATCACCCCTCGAAGACCCGGGCCGCCACCCCCACAGACGTTATTTCGACATTTCATTAAAATCGCTGATTTTATCGTGCTCGAATTTTGTGCTTTTTATGTGCTTTTAAAATTTTCAAAGCTCAACCCCGTATTTTAATTATTTTTCGAGATTTCATCCCTAAAACACCCGAGCCGCCACCTTCACAGATGGATTTTCGACATTTCATTAAAATCGCTGATTTTATCGTGCTCGAATTTTGTGCTTTTTATGTGCTCTTGAAATTTTCAAAGCTCAACCCCGTATCTTAATTATTTTTCGAGATATCACCCCTAAAAGACCCAAGCCGCCACCCTTACAGACGGATTTTCGACATTTCATTAAAATCGCTGATTTTATCGAGCTAGAATTTTGTGCTTTTTATGTGCTCTTGAAATTTTCAAAGCTCAATCCCGTATCTTCATTTTTTTTCGAGATTTCACCCCTAAAACACCCGAGCCGCCACCTTCACAGATGGATTTTCGACATTTCATTGAAATCGCTGATTTTATCGTGCTCGAATTTTGTGCTTGTTATGTGCTTTCGGAATTACGAAGGTTCAACCCCGTATCTATATTATTTCCCGAGATATCACCCCTAAAAGACCCAATCCGCCACCCTTACAGACGGATTTTCGACATTTCATTAAAATCGCTGATTTTATCGAGCTAGAATTTTGTGCTTTTTATGTGCTCTTGAAATTTTCAAAGCTCAACCCCGTATCTTAATTATTTTCCGAGACATCACTCTTAGAAGACCCGGGCCGCCACCCCCACAGACGTTATTTCGACATTTCATTAAAATCGCTGATTTTATCGTGCTCGAAATTTGTGCTTTTTATGGGCTTTTGAAATTTTCAAAGCTCAATCCCGTATCTTAATTATTTTTCGAGATATCACCCCTCGAAGGCCCGGGCCGCCACCCCCACAGACGTTATTTCGACATTTCATTAAAATCGCTGATTTTATCGTGCTCGAATTTTGTGCTTTTTATGTGCTTTTAAAATTTTCAAAGCTCAACCCCGTATCTTAATTATTTTTCGAGATATCACCCCTCGAAGGCCCGGGCCGCCACCCCCACAGACGTTATTTCGACATTTCATTAAAATCGCTGATAAAATCAGCGATTTTAATGAAATGTCGAAAATCCATCTGTGAAGGTGGCGGCTCGGGTGTTTTAGGGATGAAATCTCGAAAAATAATTAAAATACGGGGTTGAGCTTTGAAAATTTTAAAAGCACAAAATTCGAGCACGATAAAATCAGCGATTTTAATGAAATGTCGAAATAACGTCTGTGGGGGTGGCGGCCTGGGCCTTCGAGGGGTGATATCTCGAAAAATAATTAAGATACGGGATTGAGCTTTGAAAATTTCAAGAGCACATAAAAAGCACAAAATTCTAGCTCGATAAAATCAGCGATTTTAATGAAATGTCGAAAATCCGTCTGTAAGGGTGGCGGATTGGGTCTTTTAGGGGTGATATCTCGGGAAATAATATAGATACGGGGTTGAACCTTCGTAATTCCGAAAGCACATAACAAGCACAAAATTCGAGCACGATAAAATCAGCGATTTCAATGAAATGTCGAAAATCCATCTGTGAAGGTGGCGGCTCGGGTGTTTTAGGGGTGAAATCTCGAAAAAAAATGAAGATACGGGATTGAGCTTTGAAAATTTCAAGAGCACATAAAAAGCACAAAATTCTAGCTCGATAAAATCAGCGATTTTAATGAAATGTCGAAAATCCGTCTGTAAGGGTGGCGGCTTGGGTCTTTTAGGGGTGATATCTCGAAAAATAATTAAGATACGGGGTTGAGCTTTGAAAATTTCAAGAGCACATAAAAAGCACAAAATTCGAGCACGATAAAATCAGCGATTTTAATGAAATGTCGAAAATCCATCTGTGAAGGTGGCGGCTCGGGTGTTTTAGGGATGAAATCTCGAAAAATAATTAAAATACGGGGTTGAGCTTTGAAAATTTTAAAAGCACATAAAAAGCACAAAATTCGAGCACGATAAAATCAGCGATTTTAATGAAATGTCGAAATAACGTCTGTGGGGGTGGCGGCCCGGGTCTTCGAGGGGTGATATCTCGAAAAATCATTAAGATACGGGGTTGAGCTTCGAAAATTTCAAGAGCACATAATAAGCACAAAATTCTAGCTCGATAAAATCAGCGATTTTAATGGAATGTCGAAAATTCGTCTGTAAGGGTGGCGGCTCGGGTGTTTTAGGGGTGATATCTCGGGAAATAATATAGATAGGGGGTTGGACCTTCGTATTTCCGAAAGCACATAAAAAGCACAAAATTCGAGCACGATAAAATCAGCAATTTTAATGAAATGTCGAAATAACGTCTGTGGGGGTGGCGGCTCGGGTCTTCTAGGGGTGATATCTCGGAAAATAATTAAGATACGGGGTTGAACCTTCGAAATTCCTAGAGCACATAAAAAGCACATAATTCTCATGTGTATAGATTCCACGATTGCGTTGTTATTCGCGAGTGCTCTGCTAGCGTTATATAACGCTAGCAGAGCATTTTTGAAAATCGATTTTTGCGAAAACCAGAAAAACCCAAAAATTTTCAACTTGGCACAAAATTAACACATAAAAAGCACATTAATTCTGTATATAGTGATAGTCATTTTTCCGAATGTGCTCTGCTGCCGTTACACGGGTAGGTAAGCGAGCGGTAGATAGTGCCATGGTATAATAAAACATTATTATTGTCTTATGGCGCTGCAGTACGTTTGCTTCTGTGGCAACACGTGTATGTCCGTGACTTCAGGATGATAACGGCCTCGTCAAATGGTGAGACAAATACGTCCTTCACCGGAATTCCGAGTCTTTCAAAGTAACGTAAAACGGAGAGTCCGTGTGAGTTTTGTAAAAAAAAATGCATAACCGAAAGAAAGGTTGAGATGATTTTCAAAATTCATAAATGCCAAATATGAAAAACCAGAAAAATCTACTGGGTTCATATTACATGTTGATATTATGAGGAAGAGTTTTTGTCAATTATCGGTATATGAAAGAGGAAAAGAGAGGGAGGAGAAAGAATTGAGCTGTTCGGTAAAAGAGAGGGAGAGAATAATTAACCTAATTTCGCAAGTGAAAAAAATCTATAGGACTTTGAAAAACTTCCAGCCCCCTAAATTTGAAGAAACTGGAATCTAAAGGTTGATTCACACAGAGATATATTTTTAGTTGATTGGAGTAACTGAGATTTCGTTTACTGTTCGAAAAAAATTGGTTTTTTGATTGAAAAAAAAAAATTTTGGCACACCATTCGGAAAAAAATAATTTTTTCTTTCGTCATTCTTTGAGATTTAGGTGTGCAAACGTTTGTAGTGAACGAATTTTCGTTTGTAGTATAGCTGAAAAAAAGTTCACACAGTATCTGCTGTGGAAAGAAAAGCCGAAGGCCGTTTTGAAAATCTAGGAATACGCTTCAGTCGCATATTTTACTGCAACAAAATATTTTTCAAATTTCTATCAATTTCCTCATTGTGATCAACGATTCACGATGTTGAAGAGGAGCGTACCAAAATAACAATTTTCGTTGCGTTCCACTGTTTGATTGAATTTCTTCAATCAAGGGGTTGCATCTGTGTAGATTGTCGGAAAAATAGGTGAATTTTGGGAATTATTATCTCAAAAACTATTCGTCCGATTGAATCCGAGTTGGTTCTATTCGAAAGTATATACATTGAGGTATGTTGACGAATTTTTGTTCGAATGTATAGTGAATGGGAGCGTTGTTATTCTGACCGGCGTGAAATAACTAACGTGAACCATCAATAACATGAGTGAACCATTTATCTTAAATTTACCATTTCACGGACTTTATTCTGTAGATAATTAAATTGTCGACAATATTGTGTATTTTTACTTTTACTTCGCGTCGCGTCGTTCCATCATTGTTCGATGAGAAACATGGAAAAATGCGTAAATTTTCTTTATTTTTTCGAGATCCCGGATTCCGTCGACGAATGGGTATAGTGCTGCCATCCATACGCGGTTGGACGAGACACGCGATATGCTTTTTCGTAATTATGACAGTTCGGGACATTGACAGTCGAAGCCACGGTCTTACATATAGGTCTTGAAACTCCGGCGGTCGGGAACGTCGGCTAACGATCAGTCCTAGTTTCTCGAAACTGCCACGAGCAGAGCGCCACCGGTAGGTTCGTCGTTCGTTCATTCGTTTTCTTCGGTGCTGGCTCGGGTCGATGCTCCAAAGCGGCGCTGACCCATCGACATATAGATATGGACTGGTAATGTCGCGAGAAAGAATGAAATCGCAATAGAAAGAGAGGAGACTATGGTGGCTCTAAGCCTCTCTCTTTCTGAGTTGAAGCTGATTGGTCGCAATGTTCTATATGTCGATGATCGCGACATCCCAAGTACTTGGGATATATATAGACCCCAAGTACTTGGGGTACATATAGACCCCAAGTACTTGGGATATATACAGACCCCAAGTACTTGGGGTATATATAGACCCCAAGTACTTGGGGTATATATAGACCCCAAGTACTTGGGGTATATACAGACCCCAAGTACTTGGGGTATATACAGACCCCACCAGATTTCGCTGTGCTGAAAAGGCCTTCAATATACAGTGGCTCCCAGCTTTAATGATGTGTCGAACTTTTTTCCCTAAAAAGCAAAAATTGAAGCGAAAATGACGCAAAAAATTCTAAAAAAGTGTGTGGAGTATAATCCTCACACAATTGCAATGCATTCACATGAAAAACGGGACAAAAAGGTTTAACCGTTTTAAAACCAGAGTCAAAAGATCGAAAATTTATCGCAAAATCATGTCTCAGCTTAAATGATGTGTCTCGTTTAAACGGTGTAAAGTTTCTGCGCATTACTTTTTTGGAAAATAGACGCGCAGTAGAAAACATTTCTTCAGTTTGCTCATGCCTTACATAGCGTGAACATCAATATTGCATTACCCAGATTTTTTTTTTCGACATGGGGCCACGCACAAGTATTGAACTTCGTGAATTGATAATTAAACATTTTATTGACGGTAAAAGTCAAAGAAAAATAGGGGAAATGGTAAACAAAAGTCCATCGACGGTTCAGCATATTATTGAACGGTATGTTCACGAAAATCGGGTGGTAAACAAAGGGAGGAAAGCGCCTAACAACATTTTTTCCGATAGAAATCGCCGATGGATTATCCAAAAAATAAAGGAAAATCCTACTCTAAGTGCGCCAGAATTGGCGAAAGCGGCAGATAAGTATTTAAATAAGAAGTGTAGTGCGGAGACCATACGCCGAATCTTGAGGGAAGCTGATTATAATGGCAGAAGTGCCCGAAAGAAGCCCTTTATCAGTGCGAAAAATAAATCAGACAGGATTAAATTCGCTCGTGAACATGTTGCTCACGATGAAACATTCTGGAAAAATGTAATATTTACTGATGAAAGTAAATTTAACATTCACGGATCGGATGGCAGAGCTTACGTTTGGAGGCAGCCAAATACAGAGCTCCAACCGAAGAATTTACGTAGCACAGTAAAACACGGTGGAGGCCACGTTATAGTTTGGGGCTGCATGTCCTCTGCTGGCGTGGGTAATCTGGTATTTATTGAAGGGATCATGAACAAAAACATGTATTTAAACATTTTAAAGGAAAATTTGAGACAAAGTGCTGAAAAACTTCACATACTAGACAGTTTTCGGCTGTACCAAGATAATGATCCGAAGCACAAGTCTGGGATTGTGCAAGCCTGGTTGATTTGGAATTGCCCTCACATCATGCAACCACCTGCACAGTCACCGGACCTCAACGCAATAGAGAATTTATGGTCTAAACTTGAAAATGAACTCAAAAAACATTGCATAAGAAACGTAACAGAACTGAAAAAGGCGCTTGTTGAAGAGTGGAACCAAATAACTCCAGAATACACAGAAAAGCTCGTGAGATCAATGCCAAAAAGAATGGAATCGGTACTAAAGAACAAAGGCTATCCGACAAAATATTAACAAATTTTTTTTCATTTTTCTAATGTGATTATTTTTATTATTATTTCTAATTCAACGCATCACATCATTTAAGCTGAGACCATGTTTTCTGAAAAAAAAAATTTTAATATTCGTTTACATGTAAAACATGCGTAATTTATTTCGTTTTTTCGTTGATATACTTTCAAAATGAACCGAAATAAAGCATCGATTTTTTATTTTTTTTTATTCGTAAGCTTTGTCTCATTTATTTTAATTTTTCCGCCGAGCGATGGATTCACATCATTTAAGCTGGGAGCCACTGTACATCTCCCAACTAATCTCTGGTGTGACTTTCGGAAAAATTATGGTTTCGATGCTTTGAAGTTTCGATCTTATTACTATCGGTAAATGGGTTATTCTTTAAATTAGCCTTCGGTTTATTTTATCATTCTGTACTCCGAACTTCCGAGTATTTTAATTTCGATGCCCCGCCCTTAGGAACGTTGGCGTACCGCTGCCGTGGACCCTTCGGGAAATCGTACTTTCGATACATGCCTTTTCGAGGATTTTTTTCAAGAACTATGACCGTTCGAGACTGCCCGTGCGGTCTATGGACTTTCAGTACCGTGCTCATTCGAAGCATCGACGGTATGAACGTTGATTTTCGGGGTTTTCTGAGATAGGGCCATTTAAAATCGCGATTCCAGTCCGCACCCAATCATCCGAACGCTGTAAGATTTATCACAAGATTTTTCACTTGTCGTAGCGTTTAGACCATACGACTCAACGGATTTTCAATTCTGACGTCTCATCTTCTTCGTAACCGACTACATTCTCGGATGAGTGTGGGAATTTGGAATGCGAGATGAAACGAATTTATGATAACCTATTATTTAACTGTTTATCCAAAAGATTACAGAAAACTCGGTTTTTATTCACGTTACAGGTTGCCACAATGTCCAGGGAGCGTAGAAAAAAATCTCCCACACTCATCGGAGAATGAGCTCTGTTACGAAGAAAATGAGACGTCAGAATTGAAAATCCGTTGAGTCGTAAGATCCAAAAACTACGATAAATGAAAGATTTTGTGATGAATCTTACAGCGTTCAGATGCTTTTATATGCCTATGGAAAATTTTGAAATAATAGCCGTGCTGGTTTTATATTTGAATTGGTCATGTCACGGGGCGGGGTAAGGTATCAAAAATTGTTGTTTTTGCCTTTTTATAATTTTATTCAACTGAATGCATAATATCTCAAGAATATTGTGTCAAAATTTCAAGTAGATTGGAGCAAAATTGACGACGTTATGAGTATTTTAGTGTCCGTTGCTCCGGGCCCTGCGACGAGTGCGCAAAACTTCAAAGCATTTTCCTAAAACTTTACATTTTTTAAGTCCGTGTTCACAATAACGCAAAATCTACTGGACTTATGGTTTTGAAATTTTGCACACTACTTTTTCTCATAATTCACCAGGTATTGTCGAGAGTTTTTCTTT
>CAVLEH010000066.1:47500-55000 GCA_963662125.1 Diplazon laetatorius | reverse complement strand
CATGATTGTAACGCTCGTTTTATGCGTTACAAATGGCCCCCTTCCTTCACAAAGGCTGTCCTCAGCCGCAAGACTCCTCCACCGCATCCGCCGTTCGATTTTTCGCTAAATTATTTTCTTTATTTTATTCTTTCGGCAATTTTCGGGCAAGTTCGTCAGGTCGAGCTCCTTGGCGTAAATCATTAGTTGAACAAAAAAAAAACAAATTTCCCAACACCTCGAATACGGCGAACACAAAATAATTGACATAGAGAACTCGACTACTCTTGTCCGGGACTTTCAGTTTCGTAAAACGGTCGCAAATCTTCGATCGAGACTTTCGTAACACGCACGCTATCTTTATCAGTTACTTCGTAGACAACGGGTGACAAGACTTTAGTTACGGTACAGGGACCTTCGTATCGTTTCGCTAATTTCGCTGCAATGTGTTGCGCTGACGACGACAAAATTCTTACGCGTCGTTTTACAATATCTCCGACCTTAAATGACGTTACGGTACGATGCTTATTGTATTGTAGGGCCTGACGCTGGTAGGCCTCGTCTAGCTCGTACTGGATTCTTTCCCGAAATGGCGTTAGACGTTTCATATGTTCGGACCAATGTTCGACGGACATCGGTATCACTTCTTTTTCCCCTGGTTCTCGCCGGAAAAACTGGTGTGGACGCGGTTCTCGACCCAAGTTCAGGTAGGCGGGACTACAATTTATTGACGAGTGATACGCGGTGTTATACGCAAATCGAAATTCCGGGAGGTGCTCGTCCCATGCTCGGTGATCGCTTCCCAGAAATGAAACTATCATCGTTTTCAAGATCCGATTTACTCTTTCCACCGGGTTCGCTTGCGGATGGTATGGCGGGGTGTTAGTGTGGAAAATTCCATATTCTTCGGCCAAGCTGCGTAGTGTCTGGTTGACGAACTCTGTCCCATTGTCCGTTAATAGGACCTCCGGAGTCCCCCACCGGGAGATAACCAGCTCTTCTAGGGCCTCTTTGATCTTCTTACCGGTAGCCTTGCGCAGGGGGCAACACTCTACCCACTTGCTGAAAAGATCCTGGATCACGAGGACATAAGCAAATCCAGCCCGACTGGGTGGAAACGGTCCCATGATGTCCGCCGCCCCAACCGTCCAAGGTTGTTCAACAACTCGTCTTCCCATCAGTCCCAACGGTGGACACTGCGATGGCTTCGTGAGTTGGCAGATGTCGCAACGTTGTACGTATCGCATCACATCGCGCAACATTTTCGGCCAGAAATACGCATCTGCTATCCGTCTAAAGGTCTTGTCCGTTCCAAGATGACCGGCTTGGGGAAAGTCGTGATTTTCCTGCATTATCTGGAGGCGATGCGGTACCGGTACGACCAATTTCCATTCGGAATCATCAGGTTCGGCGGTTAATTTTCGAATGATTCGCCGTCGGATATATAATCTATCTTCCTCAATTCGCCAGTCCGGAAAACGTTTGGGATTTCCCTCGACTTCGCTGAATCGCCGGGAATACCAAAGATCTTCTGGGACACGAGCCTGTAAACGCTTTACCTCCAATCGGAGATTTTGTTCACTTACTACCATTACCTGGGACGTCGTCTCTTGTCCCGTTTCTTCGGGAAGTGTTTCAGATTCAAACATCCGTGAGAGTGCGTCGGGGACTTTATTTAACGCTCCTTTTCGATGGACCACGTCGAAGTCATACTGCATGAGTGCGTACGCCCATCTCGCCAACCGTCCTCTGGGATCTTTTAATGACCGTAACCAACATAAACTGCTGTGATCCGTAATTACCGTAAAATGATATCCATCCAGGTACGCGCGAAACTTATCTACCGACCACAGGATGGCTAAGCACTCCTGTTCGGACACCGTATAGTTCTTTTCCGGTGCCGATAGGGTACGACTTGCATAGGCAATAGGATGCTCTTCCCCCTCCACCGTCTGCGTTAGCACAGCCCCCAAACCACCGGAACTGGCGTCCGTTTGTAGCACGAATGGAACCGAGAAATCAGGACGCGCGAGAGTTGGTGGATTCGCTAGAGCACTTTTCAGTTTTTCGAACGCAACCTGTTGTTCTGCCCCCCATTTCCACGATAGCTTTTTCTTCGTCAGCCGGGATAATGGCTCCGCGATCGTAGCGAAGTCTCGTATGAATCGTCGATACCAAGAAGCCATGCCCAAAAAGCGTCGAACTTGCGTGACGGTCTGAGGTACCGGGAATTCGCGAACCGCGACAGTTTTCTCCGGATCAACCTGTAAACCGTGTTGGTTGACGACGAACCCAAGATATTTAACCTGAGGACGACAAAATTCGCACTTTGCGGCGTTGATTAATAATCCAGCTGAGACAATCCGATCCATAACGATTTTCAGCCACTTGAGGTGTTCTTCGAATGTCTCTGCGACAATAATAATATCGTCGAGATATGCAAATGCATGAGGTTCCATATCAGCTCCGATTAAACGATCCAGCAAACGCTGAAAGGTGGCTGGAGCACTCGAAAGTCCGTAGGGCATACGTTTAAATTGGAATAAACCTCGTCCAGGGACGGTAAAAGCAGTTATCGGACGTGACTGTTCCTCTAACGGGATTTGGTGGTACGCTTGGCTGAGGTCGAGCGTTGAAATGTATTTTGCGAGACGCAGCTTGTCTAAAATCGAATCCATGTACGGGAGCGGGTACGCATCTTTCTTTGCCACATCGTTTACTTTTCGGAAATCGAGACAAAACCGGTATGTGTTGTTGGGTTTCTTGATCATTACGACTGGAGTACTCCAATCACTGTCCGAACGTTCGACAACACCAGCTGCTAGCATACGATCAAGTTCCTGGTACATCTCCTTTCTTACCACGGGAGTCACCGGATAATAACGCTGTTTAACCGGGAGACTATTTCCAACGTTTATTTTATGCTCGATAAGTGTTGTGAGACCGGGTGCACTCTCAAGACGCGGGATCTCTTGCGCTAGAAATGCTGCTAGGCGTACCGTTTCACTTGGCGTGAGAGTGGAGATTGCGGCACAAACGTCAACGCTATCGGGACCTTCTACTCTCTCAAAATCGAACCGTTGTTGGTGATGGCCGGAAAAATACCAAATATGTTCTGCGTGGTCTACTACGATACCAAATTTCGCCAAGGAATCGAGTCCCAGTAATAGTGGAACTGGCAACTCCGGAAAAACCCTTGCGACTATGGTGCGCGTTCGACCTTTGAGCGTTGTCACCAATTCTATTTCCTCTTGACAAACGATTTTCTCGCCATTGGCGATGGTGCTGGGCTTGCCTTGCGATTGACGCCGAGAAAAGCCTAGTTTGGCCGCTACGAGAATACCCGCTGGACCAATGAACGAATGCGTTGCCCCACTGTCGACTAGGGCGGGAAGAGCATGGTCTTGAACATCTAGCTGGATGACAAGAGCAGTTCTAATACCTTCGTCAGTCATGGGACTGCATAAATATTCGGTAGCAATAATAGGGGGTTTTCGGGGAACTAACGGAGTCGCGTTCACCCCTGTGAGCGGCTCCGCGGCTCGTTTCCCGGACAATCGTGTGGTGTTGACGCCTTTACGTCTCGTTTGCCACATTTATAACAATAAATCCGTCTGGGTTTCGGGCAACCTTGAGCGAAATGTCCTTTCGTGTCGCAATTCCAACATACGGGATCGGACGGTAAATTATTCGCCGGGCGAGTACTTTGTTCTGTCGGTTTCCGTGAACCTTTCCCCTCATTATTCCGAAAAGGTGGTGGTTTCGCAAAAGGCGGTCGCTTAGGCGTTGGTCGGGAATCATAACGCGGCGTTCGCGAAATCGGTGCAACGGTAGCTGGTTCGCGGTAATATTTATCCGTAAGATTCTCTTCGTGAGGTTGCGCGGTCGCACTCGCTGGCGACTCTGCATACGATCCGTCAAGAATACTGAACGTCACGTTTGATTGTCTCGTGGCCGTCGGTGGGTGATGGTAGGCCAATTTCGGAAATCGGGATTTTTCGGGAGGTGGTGGAGCCTGATAATACTCAGAGGCCTCAAAGCTCCTCTCAATCCTCGCGGTTATATCCTCTAACGCCGCCAGAGTTGGAATTTCGGCTCGTGCTATCGCAACTCGGTATCGGGGAAGCAAGTTACGGTGCGCGTATGCCAATTGCTCGTTTTCGCTCATCGGCGGGTCTAATCTGTCGAACAAAGCGCGCAAGCATGTCAGGTAATCGGTAACCGGCTCACGTATACCCTGTGTCCTTCGAAGGATCTCTTCGCGGAGAGAAAATTGTAAATCGGGGTCGCCGAAACGTCTACGCCACGCGTGTGCACATTCGGCCCAAGTATTCCATTTTCTACGTTCATTCCGGAACCAATGTAATGCGATACCTTTCAGAAAGAACGGTAGACAACTCAATAAATCGGTGTCACTCACTGGGATCAACGAACGACCCTCCTCAACTCGAATCAAAAAGTCTTCTACGTCCTCGCCTCGCTCACCCGAAAATGCGAGATTCCATTTGTGCATCAAATCATAAACTGCCCCACCGGTAACGCGTGAGCGGAAAGCACCTGGTTCGATACGCTGTTCCGGATAACGTTCCCGAAATGCGTCTGGATTCGTCGCGTGAATGGGCGACGATCGTGCATTCGGTACCGGAAATTCGTTATATCTCGAAGTATACGGAGGCTGGTTTAACTGAGCCTCATACGGGATCTCGTTCCTTGTGACTAATGGAGGGAGTTGCGTGACAGTTGATTGACTATTCGCGGTCGGGACCGGGACTGTCCTTGGTTGGTCGTACCATTCCGGTAACGGTGCCGATTGGTGAATTGGCGGGATGTGAAACGACGGGGTCCTGCGGGGGACTTGTACTGTACTCGTCGCGATAGGTGCCGTAGGCCGTCGCGATAAGTTCATGTATGGTGTCTCGTTCTGCTCGACTCGATTTACCCGCAAGTCCATCGGCTGATCTACGGATTGGGAGGTAACTTGTTCCGGAACAGTATGTAACCGAAAGCTAGGAGCAACATCCGCTATCCGAGGGATTGCTCCCCTATGAGTCGACATATAACCCGTGTCATTTTCAGAAAAATTTTCGAACGACGCAGCAGCTGGGTAACGTGCACGACATGTACTACGATTAATCAAATCTTGAGTACCATTCCCGTAATCTCGAAAAGCGTCGGGATGTGTTCGCGATATTTCGAAGTCAGTCGGTGCGAGATCCATAGATCGAATGGGATTATTCATAGCTCGCAGTAGCCTTTCTATTAAAATATCTCGCGGGCCTTCAACCGGTAACCCACGGTTTTCAAGTGCGTCCCGTAGTTGGTTGGACGACAAGTCCTCAACAGCAATGGTTAATCTCGATTCCGACATGATAACGGGTGTTTAATTAACACGATAAATGTTTGGACAACGAATAAATAACACCGAATAAATAATCTAATAAATAGGACAATAACTCAATCCGTATAACGAAACATCAATAGCAAGAAAAAGTCAATTCGTAAAATCAATAACGTTCATGAGTAAAACCGAAAAATTCAAAAAAAAAAAATTAAAAAAAAAACGAAATTTAATTGCGCAATAAATCAAAGTATTGAACGGAATTAAACGTCCATCGGTAAAAGCGAACGGTAATCCAAGAGTAATTCACGGTAATCAATGAATAAAATTTCAAAAAAAAAACATAAATAAATAAATAAATAAATCACAAGTGGTCAAAGATAAAAAAAAAATTAATCCAAGGTATCATGTACTGCAAGAAAGAAAGTACAATCTCGTCCAAAAGGTAAAATCGAAGCTACTGATAAACAAAAAGAAATTTAAAAAAAAAGAACCGTTCGAGAGAAAAAAAAATAAGAAAAACGAAGTCAAGGGTAAAATGAATTAATGAATACAAAAAAAACCAGAATTGGACGAAAAGTCGCAATAAACAAAATAAACGATTCCACAATAAAAAAAAAACGATGACAAATAAATTATTCAACAATAAAAAAAAATATCAAATACATATCAATCGGGCATCCACAAATTCAAATATATGTTGGTGTCGGTAATATCGGGATGGTTCAGATTCACTGTCGTGATCGATCGGCGCGGTTCGCAGCCGTATCGACGAGGAAAAAGAATTTCGCAAGTTTCGGTGATTTATGAAATAATATTTCGACGCGGAATATTCTCCGTGCTAATTTCTAACGTGTCTTATTTCGGACAGATCGCGAGCTTTTGCTTTCCGAGCGACGAACACGACAACAACAAAAAAACGTAAACACACCGCGCGCTCGCTCGCCGTTACGCCTCGCTGGCTCCGCGCTGTCACGTTTAACTCGAAAAATCGAAAATTCACGAATTTTCAATCACACGATCCACGGACTCAAATACTTTAAATTTAACTCGTTTCGCAAAAAAAAAACTTCGACAATGCACTTTGATGGAAATTTTCCCACGTTGGGCGCCAAATTTGTAACGCCTTTTTCCAGGGAACGTCACAAAACGTCTCCTCGGCCGGTAAATTTTAATATTTTATAAAAAAAATATCTGGGCGCCAGCCACGCTTATAGCGTGACCCGACCGGAATGAAAAATAAATTTCAGATGTTAAATTGAGAAACGCATAGGGTTTGCCAGGCTAGACCGCAGCCATCACACGGGTAGAGGGGCGGTTCGGGAAAGTGCGTTGTCGGGAGAATTATTTGCAAGAACGAGACAAAATTATCAACAGGTATTTAAAATCACGAATGATCCGGGATCGTTGTATATATTTCGTGGTGAAAAATCAAATACAAAAACACAAACAAAAAAAAAAAAATAATAATCCACGCGAATTTTTGTAATGGAAGGGACGACACTTTACAATTTGCCCTACTATAATCGAGCGCCGCTACTCTGTCCACGGCGTCGATTACCTATACGAAACGCAAAAACAAAAAAATACATGACACAAAAAAAAAATATAAATTCGCGAACGCGGGACTAAGAAACGAACTGTTATTTTTTTTTTTCCTTTCGACACCAAAACCCTACTACGTTCCGTTATTCGCGCGGAACGAATTTTTCCTAGTTTCCGGTAACGCGAAAACACACACGATCCGATGAATTCCGAAAATTAATGTACCAATAACGAAACGCAGAATAACAGCAAACGTACACCGGTTGCGCGACCAATGCTCACGGGCACAAAAATTAACCGTCGCACTCAATTTGAAATCGCCGCAGCGAAACAAGAAAAAGTTGCGATCGAGCTCGCCCACACGAATTCAACAAAAACGGTGCATACAATAGATTTTACGCGTTCTTACGTTGGCCACCCGATACGCGGTGAACAAAAAAAAAACACGACGTACGATAAATTAGCGAGCGATATCCCCACGACCTTGACGCTTTTTTTCTCAGGCTTTACGGACAGGCGCCTCGATATTCGACCAAAATAAATCCAAAAATGAATACGAGACTCTACCTGCCGAACCCTTTACCCGAAATGCCGAAAACGTTACGTGTCCGCGATACACCAAAAAAAAAGCCAAAACT